>PTEX01000301.1:234750-324157 GCA_003342815.1 Eudromia elegans | reverse complement strand
TTTTTTTAGTGATGCCTCTTTCTGRATTTCCAAGCTCAGTTTTCCAATGAAATACCACGTGGTTTCACTGGACTGGAGCATCATCTCAAATCCTTTCATACCAAGGGAAAAACCACCACTAGCACCTCAGTTACTCGAAGGCTTCCCTTCAAGCCCTGTTTGTTTGCACCCCAGCTGTGCCCTCAGGAGTTAAGAGATTGGAGAGATCAAAAGGGGTTTTCAAGGGAGATTTCCAAAATGATGAAGAACTSTTCAGACTGAGACACAAAAAAAGCTCTCCAGACATCTGTGGCTGCCGGAAAGCATCTCCATTAATGAGATTTTGGGGATCAAATGTACCTGTTTTGGCTCCAGGACTTCGATTTGCCTGCAGAGCAGCATCTGCTGAGGCAGGCAGCTGGATTTTGGGGATGCAGAAACCTCCACGAGTTCCATACCCTTCCTGCTCACAGTGTCTGACTGTGCTGAGACCTCGAATCTCTTGAGGCCCTCTTTAGTCTCCTTCCTCCTCAAGATATCAGGCTCACTTGTGCCAAAATGAGTCAGCAGGAGAGGGTCARGATCTTCAGATCACCAACAAATAGCTGTTTGTTGGGAAAGTCAGCCAAAAATCCTGCTACTTGTTGCACCGTGCGGAGTTGGCCATAATGGTGCCTTTCTCCTATGCAATTAAGTCAGCCRGTAATTGAATTTTGTACTAACTGGGTGATTATATTAACCTCCCCAAATCATTGCAACCTCTAGCATTTATTTTCGTTGTTGTAAGCAACTTGGTCCAGGTTAATGGAATAAACTACTGGCTTTTGTATCCCAATTATCTGAATGGGCTCTTGGTTAATAGAGACAACGGAGGTGAGTGAGATGGACAGTTTTCTATAGGATTAGATATGAGGAAATGCCTGAATTAATCCCTGATGCTATAACAAGTTGCTTTGAGCTAGCTGGATGAAAGGTAMTATTTGGCACGCAGGTTTTATATATATATTTGTGTATTTTGGARCCTATGTTTGCCATAGACCCTATTTTTTAACACCTGGAGAGAAGGGTGAAGTGTTTATCGGTYCAAAATGTTCCTTTTTCCTCACTATTGAGACCCACTAGCTAAAATGCTGCAGAAGGATACAGCATTGTAAATTTTTCTCCATTTTCTCTCCTGCGCTTTGGAGCTTCTGTATGTAGTGATATATAGTAATAGCTATAGAGAGCACAGCTGTAAAAAGATAAATAACAGAGTGCATATATAACAGAGAGCATATATAATAGCCAGAGAGAGCTATCGAAAGAGCATTTTTATTCCTTTACCCTGAAATCTAATGCTGAGTGTCTAATGTGAAGGCAGAGCAGCCATCACACCTCTCATCAGTGACCCCTTTCGCCGGAGATGATGTACTACATATATATTATGTTGGTCAGCGTGAGAAAGCCAGAACTAATAGAAATAACTTTTCCAAAGTTTTCCTTAAACTATGTGAAAGCAACGTGAGGTTTTCCCACTGTTCCGATCGATGACATTATCCTGAGACATCTCCGTATTATTGATTTATAAGTTCTGGCTTAGCCCTGTGGTACAGTCCGTGCTCAGGTCTGCAAAGCTCATTTGCTGCCGGTGAAATTAGCAGAAGGCAGMAAGTGCCTGCTTCTTTCTTATCTTTTTTTTTTTTAGTTTGTCAATGACAAGCCAACTGCTAGCATTTATGGGAATAAATTATGGCTAAAATTTAAAATGCAAATGAATGAAAGCGTCAGCAAGGAGCCTTCTGCCTTCTTGCTGGCGCACGGACTGGGGAGGCACTCGGTATAAAATCAAGTTAATTGCACTAGCTGAAAAATGAAATGGGTTCAGCCTCACGCTAATTCCTGGGCCTTGATTTAATATGACATTAGAGACGAAGGATTGGGAAGGTGCTGAACCACTGACTAAACCAATCGCCGGAGCTGTAAATTACACTTCTGAGATTCCCTGTGGCAGATTGAGGGGCTCCAATAAAATTGCCAGAGGTGAATAAAACCTAGTGTGGAAGCAATTTGTCAGGATCTTCAGGCTTGCAGCAATTAGAGTTTAAGTTTCATTGTTCTTTTGCTAAAAGTCATCTCCTGTGACAGTAGCTGAATACCAACTGGCTTGATAAATGGCGAAAGCAGCTTGTAGATATAAAGCTGTTGGATTCTGGGGGGGAAAGTAGCTGGTAACACCTCACACCCCCTTTTAATTGCTACCAAAACTATTTGTGCCATTCTGCTTTAATATCTTGGTCTCTTCTTTCTTTATAGCCATGTTACTGAAGATCCCCTTGTCTTCTGGAAGTAGAAGCACTGTGAACAGATGAATCTCTTCAGCCAAACATTCCTCCTGTAGAGGCCTCTCATGGAGCACGACAGCAGGGAGGAGATGGACTCCAAAGAGGAAAGTCCTCAGGTGTGGGCTGACTCTGCTGAGCAGGAGCAGAATTCTGCTCAGGTGACTAGTGTCTTCCAGAGTTCTCTGCATCTCTTGCACGCAGACAAGTTGGGTTTGCCATAATGGTTAGGACTATTAGAAGGTGTTTCTTGTAGCTGCCAGGTCTTGAATTAAAATGCAGAGTAAAAGGGAGAAATGGGTTGCAGTTTTTATGTCCAGCATCGTTTAGATGAGATTTTTAGTGTCATTTATGCCATGAGTTTTGTGTTRTTTCCTAAGCAGTAAGTAGCTGGGRGACACATTATTCCCTGCTCCCAAGATGCTTCTGCAACCTGTGCAGAAATGTGAGTGTAGGATCTGTTCTCCTTCCAGGTGCACTTTGTCCCTGAGGGGGGGACAGTGGCACAGATCGTGTACAGTGATGACCAGGACCGTCCCTCGCAACAAGTGGTCTACACGGCAGATGGCACCTCCTACACCTCCGTGGAYACCTCGGAGCACACGCTGGTTTACATCCACCCCGTGGAAGCTACGCAGGCACGTGTGGTTCCGAGCCCAACCCCTTCCTGGCACCTCAAAAGAGGAATGATCTTGTTCCAAACTCAAGCCAGCTCCCCAAATGGCAAAGGGCTGGCGGCCACACTTGCAATGCTTTGATCTACCCGTTGGTGATGAGGGACTTCACGCTGCTCCTTCCAGTCTGATGTGCAAATGTGGCAATCTGCTGCAGCTGGGCTAGAAATTATGAAATGCTGGTTATTTTGCTGGAGGTGGGCGAGCATGTAATTAGATCAAAGGTGTTTTTAGAAACACTGATAATCTCTCCAGAAGTCCTGCTTCTGTTGTCTTGGGTAAAAAGATAGCAATGGTTATAAGAAGGACCCGTGGTTTCTTGGAAGAAGAGTCCTTGTTATACATAGTGCTGTTCTCATAATTAATAGTGAGAATCAATTTGTTTTTGTCAAAGGATCCCAGCATATTGAATCTAATTTTGCAGTCCTTATTCAGAGAAAGTGTKGATTTCATAGGTCTAGGCTCCTTTTTTCTCTGAATAATTATATAATAATTATATTAAATATCAAATAACTTTGATCTCTGACAGCTTGTATTTATCTAAGGTCTTAAACAGTATGCTTCTCTACCTCTGTGTGGATAGATAAGAGTGAGAAGCTGGCAGACTTTGTCTGAAAAGTTTTATAGTCTCTTTGGTGATGTGACAGATGAGTAGTGCTACAAAGTACGTGYCCGTGACACTCAAAGCCACCTGGCAGTGCCTTGTGTTCCATGGTCTGTGTCTTTGGTGCATTTCTTAGCTAGTCCRGAAAAGAAATTCTTATGTGGTAGGCTGATCTGAGAGGGTAAGATATTATGAAATACTGCGTTTTTGCAGAAATTATTGTCCAAGTTGCTTCTAATCTTGTGACTGTTATTTTTTCTTGTCCAAAAGACCCGGAGTCTTGTTCTTCCCAGGCTCTGTAAGTGCTTGTGATAATTCAATGAAAGCTGCTCTTGCAGACTACTGGGAGAGTATTGGAGTTGCTTTCTCTTGGAAAATGAAAAACAAGTTAATGACAATGACAAATTCACATGTAGGACATATCTGATGCCCAGTGATTTTTCTTTCTGAGCAGGCCTGTTGTGAACAGGCAGAAAGATGAAGTTAGTAATTATCTTGTGTCCTGCTCTGTGTTAAGTAGTTYCCATGCATCTTCTGCATTTCACCCYGTTAAACTGCARTTCACAGTGATTTGCCATTAAAAATCTGAAGCTTTGTCTATATAGATGAAAAGCGCCTCATAAACAATGCTATATTTTTATGGAATCTTACCTAATTTTATTCTACTTTTTGGGGTGTATAGACTCATATGGGTAAGTTAAATTAACTTGTTAGGCTAATATAGCCTAACAGTAAAATAAATGATTTTATATAGATTTTTTTCTTGGTGACATGGCAATTCTTGCACATGTTGGGAATAAGCAAGCCTTTTTCACTGGTTTGATAARCCTTTTTCACTTTGTCTAGACTCTGTTTACAGATCCGTCCCAAGTGGCTTACGTCCAACAAGATGCTACCACCCAGCAGGTAAGAAACTTTGTTTCTCTGGGCCTGAAACTCCAAGGGAACAAGTGCAGAAGGTCAAGGGACCTTGTTTTGGTGGCAGGGACAGAGAATTTACTTCTGAATTTGTCAAATCCTTGACCGTAACTCCAGTGATGAGTAGAAAGCTTACAACAGCRAGCCGGTGTTATCTTGGCTACCTTGTGCATGAATAACAGCTGACTAGACCTCTCTAAATTTTTAAGTTCCTAGGCAACAAAAATTCTAATTTCCTGCCCCAGATTTTTAAGATAAATCTTTCCAGAACATCCCTTTAAATGACTTAATAAACCAGTGAGACTAGCTTTATTTTAATGTCCTTCTGGAAGCGCTGGGGTTGCAGTTGTCCTCCTATGGATTCTGGTCCAACCTCACCAGACTTTTTGTTTGAGTTGATGTTTTAGATCTGGATTGTTACTAAACTCACATGCCTRTTTTTTGGCATGCCTGGGGAAGAATGAAAGGTTAAACATACATTGACTGTAAGATTTTTGCCTGCTAGAAGGAGACTTTCTAAACTGTTGAGGCATAAGCAGGAAACAATACCATTTTCTCTTAAAAATACGTTCTCTGAATATATTTTGAGGTTTGGGTTTTTATTATTTCCAGATCGAGTTCTTTTTATAAAGAAGCCAGGCAATACTACTTAGGTGTTTTAAACCCTGCTTTCCACCAAGAGTTATTGATAAATAGACAATCCAATTAACTGAGTAGTTATATATGCAGTGCACATAACATGCTGACATAGCAACAACATTGAGGAGTTGTTGCTCATGTGTTTGATGTCAAGGATGTAACTAGATGTCTTTCAAGATAAATATTAGAAGGAATTAAAAAGGAATTCGGAATCCCAACTGTCTGTTGGTGTTTTGGTTTTTCCTGTCTGCTCCTTGAGCTTGCAGGATCCTGGCCAGGTTTTTGAAGAACCAAACTGAGTTACTACTCTCTGATGTCTTGTGTTTGCTCTCAGCACTGTCTCTTGCCCACCCTGAGTCAGGGGTGTGCTCTTGTTACCCCCTAAAACCAGATTTTCTCCCTTTTGCCTGTTTGGCAGCATGTTTGACTGTTCTCTTTTATTGTGTACATATTAAACTCTCTTTAAAGGGGCTTTCCTTTTAGTCTAAGAGCAGAGGCACAAACTAGCACCCTCACAATGTTAAGCACAGAGAAGGRTGAAAAAGCATGTGGGATGTCAGTACGGATCCCAGGATAGATAAACAGAACTCAAAGGGCAGGATGGGTAATTCCTGGCATCTGAATTTTGCTTTGGTTGATGACTGAATAGATGGGAGCAGCAAATACAATGAGTGTAGTGGTATTCATTAATTTTGATGTCATTACACAAGGAAATGGGTAGGAAAATGGAACCCGAAATGTACAATGTAGCCAAATAACACAGAAGAAAAATGATTGTTGGAATCCTCTCATTTTGGAAGGTTTGATTTTTCCAACCAAGCTGATACACCTTAGGTTTCTATGGTGAATCTTGGTCTGGTTGAGAGGGAAGAACATAGGAGAAGGGGGGAGATACATCTTAGGATTTTTATCTTAGTTTCCTCTCCTAAATTAAAAAAAAAAAAAAAAAAAAAAAAAAAAAATATAAAAAAAAAAAAAAAAAAAAAAAAAAAAAAAATTGGAGAAAAAAAATTAAAATTAAAAGTGGGAGACGAGATTGAAATCTGCAGAGGCTACGTTGAACTTTGAAGCCTTTCTTTTTGTCCCAAATGCATTTTCCCAGCCTGGCATGTGTTTGAATCTGCAGGTTTGGTCAGAACTCATCATTCCTATTAGAAACACCCTTAAAACACCCAATTTGGGGCATGGTAGAGGAATTCGGGGATCTTTGCATGGAGGGCCCTGCCCATATGTGAGTGATGGATGGGAATGCCGCAGTGCTAAAATGAGTGCCTATAATTTTAGGTAACTGTGCTCTTGCCTGCTGCTGCCCAGAGCATGAATCCCAGCACCCTGCCCGTGCTCGGCAACGTTGCCCAATCCCCCCAGCAAATGGCTCTGGAGCAGGGGCCGCGAGCAGATAGAGTAAGTTGCCGGGCACCCTTTTGTTTTTCCATGTAAAACGGCTCTGATTTCATTGCTCCGTCGTCTCGGGGGATGAAACGTGGCTAAGGGAGAYGGGAGGCAAAGCAAGGAAGTTGGAGTGTAGGGCTGTGACCACCTTTCATAGTCTCACCATGGGGTGCATGGGGTTTAGGAGGGCTTGTGTAGCTAATGTACAGAGCAGCCTATTCTGTAGATTCTAAATGGAGTACTTGAAAATACCCGTTTCAGATTTGAAAATTGCAGCTCGACTGTCACATAGGGCCAATATCCTCTGTGCCCCCTTGCCACTCTCTTAAGGCAGTTTCATTCTGTATGTTAGTTCTTGTTCTCTGAGAGTCCTGTGCGAGTGATGGAGTACCCCATGTTCACACAAATAGATATTTTTGCTTYCTTTGTAGGGAAAGTGAAGGCTTGATTTAAATTAGCAGATGTCCTTCATGTCTTGCAATTCATATRTAGTCCTGGTGTTGTCTCCTCCCTTATTGATCTCCACATGTGTGCTCTGRGGGTAGTTTTCCTTTGCTTGTACAGCAGGAGACCAAAGATCATGTATAAATGCAGGGTTCTTGCACTTTTAGTGAAAATACAGCTTTTAAGACTCTGGATCATTTCCACCAGCGTTTGTTGCAGTGCTCTTCTGGTTTCAGTTCAGAGTGGGCTGCGACACGGAGCTGTTCTGAGCAGCAGGCGTGCAAAATGTCCCTCTGCAATCATTTATCTTGCAGTTTCCCTTGCCCTTCTTTCCATTACCAGAGGAAATAAAAAGAGTAGACTAGCGAGAGCTTTCATTGCTTGTCTTTGTGAGAATGTGATTTATTTATTTTATTTCTTTTTTTACATTGCAAATGGGGAATCAACCTTGACTTTTTTTTGTCCTCAGGCATCACTACCGGTGCATAACCAGGTATTACCTCCTATGGAGGCAGTGGATGGTTCTGACCCTTTAGCACCCCTGCAGAATCAGATGGGAAGGATGGAAACGAAAGAGGAAGACGACGAAGATGAAGATGAGGACGAAGAGGGGGAGGATACTGACATGGATGAATGGGATCCGGATCCACCTCGACCTTTTGATCCCAACGATCTGTGTGAGCACATCAAGAAGCGTACAGTGGATTAGCTGTCCCTTGCCCTTCTTTTCCTTTTTCAGCGCATTAGCAAATGGAGTTAAAGACAATTCAGGTTTTAGCATTAATAACCCGTTCCCTGAATTATACCCAGAAATATATACTCCTCTTGGGCTGCCTCACCCAAAAAGCAGGATTCTCTCCTAGGTAGWGTCTTTGAGCAGCTTTATTATTTYCTTTGCAGAAATAATAAAGCTACCCTGTTTTAAAACATAGGCTACTGGAATAAATGTTCCTACAGCTGAACTAAAGATGCTGAGAGAAAGATAACGCTGTTAAACTGTCTTTTTCTGAGCTGGTGCCTGAATATGTCTGCCTGATAGTGTCCTCTCTGCCTTGACGTTGTAGGGTGTGAGGAGTGCAATAACGCGCATCCCTCCGTGTGTCCCAAGCACGGACCTCTGCATCCCATCCCAAACCGGCCCGTGCTGACGAGGGCAAGAGCCAGCCTGCCCCTGGTGCTCTACATCGACAGGTTTCTGGGAGGYGTCTTCTCCAAAAGGCGCATCCCGAAGCGCACGCAGTTCGGACCCGTGGAAGGACCCCTGGTCAGGCAAACGGAACTCAAAGACTGCTACATCCACCTGAAGGTTTGTGAGGACAAGGGAGGAATTGGTGCCTGAACTTGATTTCTTTAGCTTTTCGTCTGTTGCTTTGACAGTTACTTCACTGGGGATCTTCTATTGTTTCCACTGGTATTCAGCAATTCCTAGCTGGCTTTGACATGATGTCTACAGCTACACATGCTCTTCAGGGTGACACAGTCACAGTGAATATTGTGGCATTATGGTGTTATGATGTATAGGACTCATACTAGTGAATGCAATGAATCACTCTCACGTGGGCTGCAGTGACATCTGGACATAAAAATAGCTGCTCCATCTCAGGATGTTTTGCAGCCTTAAAGTTGTGTCATGCTGTAACATAAGCCAAAAATATTTCTCCTGCTTTCCCTCCTTCCTCCCCCAGGATGCAGGGGAGAGAGGAGAGCCCCACTCCTCTTGCCTCCACCAAGTCTGTTTGCATGAGGTAAAATGGAATTGATTAACTTGTATCCATTTACTTACTGGTCTGATTGTAGCAGTGTGTCTTTAATTTTTAAGTATTTCCTAAATGTTGCCTATTTCTGAGTCCTTGTAAACAAAGAGAAAACATCAACTGTGCCTTTGTAAAGCTAGGGTTGTGACCTCCTGGTCAGCCAGTGACTTGCATATAACTGGATTTTACTGCAGGTGTCTCTTGAGAAGGGTGACAGAAAAGACAGAGACTTGCAGGAAGACCTGTGGTTTGAACTTTCTAGCGAGGCCCTCTGTAACTGGATGATGTTTGTGCGCCCAGCTCAGAACCATCTGGAGCAGAACCTGGTAGCGTACCAGTACGGCCACCACATTTATTACACAACCATCAAAAACGTGGAGCCCAAGCAGGAGCTCAAGGTAGGGCATTGCTCACGTTTCATGACTTGTTTTTCCACTCTTCCATAAAGGCTATGGTGGCCTGAGCTCAATGTCACCAAAATCACTCACCAGCCACTGACTTAGAGAATTTAAATGAGCTTTCGTTCAGACCTCGCATGAGGAAGTTTAAAAAAAGAGTATGTAAATGGTTTGTCTGCCCCGACATGCTTTGCAGCACACGTTTTGCAGATGCATTCTCCTTTTTATTGCAGCAATCTTGTTCTCTTTGGTTCTGAATGCCCTTTCCTGGCACGTCTGTGTGCCCTTGACTTGGTTTCTAGTGGCTTAAGTGACTGTGATCTCTCTCTTGACCTGCATTTGCTGGTCCTGATAAATGTTGTGACTTCGCAGTGGGTTATATTTTGTCCTAAGAGTGTTTTGATTACTTCAAAGTAGGATGGCTTCCTGAGATGATCTTCATTTGGAGCATCCTTTTGAATACCGAGGGTAACTTACTCTGTGGTACCAGTAAATAGTTTTTACCCTGAATCATCCTTTTTAAACCAGGAAAAAAAGTCCCACTTAAACCCTTGTCTCTGATTTTTAAGAGTAGGATTGTTTTTTTGGCCTTCTCTGGAAACCGGTCCTGAGTTAGCTTGAGCTAATCACTAGAAATCTGGTTAATCCTTTCTGATTGTATCCAAACATCATTTTTCAACTGTTTCTTAAATCAATTTGAAAGCAGACCTTAATTCAATCTGCGCAGACCTGCCTGTGGAGGCACCATTTCTCTTGCTTCATGTGTTAGCAGTGCCTTTTGGGGTAAAATTAGTTTGATAATTGGAAGTGAATTACCCAGACTTGGTAATGGATTTTCCACTTCAAGTCRACGTAGGGTATTCATACCAATTTTGTTGAAAGATTGAAATAGGTGGATTAGAGGATTTAAGCAGTGGGAACTTTTGCACTGCAGGACAAGTGGCTAGTCCAGGAGCCCCAGGATTCCCTTTTTGGTTCATTAGTGAGATGGCTGTAAAGTAACATATACCTGTTTTGAGGCTTTGAAGCAGGGCAGAAATAGCCCTCACCACTGCTGTGAAAACGTCTGTGGTCAGTCCACRTTTAAACTGACCTGGGTTTGTCATGCTGAGTATTTACGCTGGCCTCCTTTATGTGTTTTCTATTGGAATCTTTTCAAGCAAGATGAGATCAGAAATGAGGGAAGAATGCAATTAAACGTAAACATCTGATTTTTAGGTTCTATTGTTCACTTAGCAGGAAAGAAAAGGCAAATCTCCTGAGTTAAGGATATTTTTCCATTTCTTATGATATGTGCACCCTAGCAGGTAGCAGTCCTTTGCAGACATCCATCCTTTACAATCCTTCATCCAGGTCTGAAAAGATTAATCTTATTTCTTTTTGAAGTACTATGGGATGAACGCTCTTGTTAGAGAGCTACGCCTTAAATGTTTCTGCTTTCTAACCAAAGCTGTTTTATTCCTTAGCATATTGATCTCGGGAGGCTTTATTATTGAGGGTGAAAAGAGCAATTGGAGTTGGGGTTGGGGCAAATGCTGTCAATAAGGGAGAAAAGAACAAAACAAAATATTTTCAGTGAATTTCCCTCAGTTCTGCTCCCATTTAGCAAAAATTGTCATCTTGTATGCCTGCTGCAGGTGTGGTATGCTGCCTCTTATGCAGAGTTTGTGAACCAGAAGATCCATGACATATCTGAAGAGGAAAGGAAGGGTAATTTGGCTTTTTCTGTTCTTTCTGTGTGGATTTTTAATTATTTTTCCCCAAGGTAATAGTAGAAATGTGAGTGGTTGTTGCTTGCCTTTTAATTTGGGGTATGTAGTGCTTCCAATTGTCTGTTATGTTAGGAGACCTCATTGGGTGCTCTCTGCTAACACTCCTCACACTAGTATTAATTTAACCTTTAAGTTTTAAGCATTAAATTGCCCCTGGGAAGAGGAATGTTRCCATGCATGCTGTCCTAATATTGAGTCTGGGTAACTGCTTCAGGTGGAGGCATTTCTGTTAACATCGCCCAAGTCACGTCAGGGACATGATGCTGTGGGTGTTCGTAGAACTTGGGGGAGATATTTGGAGCAAAATGTTTAAAGCAGAAGGAATAATCCATGCAAATTTCCCCAGTGCCCTTTCTGTCTCTCTGCAATCAGCAGTAGTCATATCACAGTATAGAGAGAAGATAAAAGTGAAGCTAAATTGCACATGTGCTGGGTGTTCTGCAGTCAGTCTAACCTTCAAGGGAAAAATACAGCCCACAGAGGACAGAAAGGGCTGGATATAAAAGAAAAGAGTTTCGTTGGTGACTGAAATACTGTTGTTGACATTTCCAATTGAACAGTTCTCAGAGAGCAGGAAAAGAACTGGCCRTGTTACGAGTGCAATCGGCGTTTCATGAGCTCGGAGCAGCTCCAGCAACATCTAAACTCCCACGATGAGAAGCTGGACTTCTTCAGCAGGTACCAAAAGCTTCTCTTGGCCTGTATATTTCTCTCAGAGTGCAAAGTAGATATATATGAACCAGTACATTAATTTTGCTGCAGAATTTCAGTGGGTTTTGTTATTACAAGCTGTTGTCGCTTAGCAGTCGCCATTCGCCCACTCAGCTGAGAATGAACGCATTAAGAGCGTGGATCCCAAATCTGTCCCTTTTATCCCTAACCTGGAGCACTGTGTTTTCCATAGAACCAGAGGCAGAGGCCGAGGGCGAGGGAAAAGGAGATTTGGACCAGGCAGACGCCCGGGGCGCCCGCCCAAGTTCATGCGCATGGAAATAACCAGTGAAAACAGTGAAAAGTGTGAAGAAGGGACACAGGTATATTTGAGGATGGGAAGGAGAGGGAGGGGGGAAAAGACCGTGTTGGGCTATAAATTCTCTCCTAGAGGTTTTTTAGGCATCAGTGTAAATGGCAGATGCACTTCTGATTAAAATCCACAAAGTTCTTGGTTTCTTTATCTGTATTTCTTTGTTGGGGAGCACACTGTTAGTAGTTAGSAAGTATGCTGAAAGGACAGAAATGCCATGACTTACTATACCTTAAAGGCATGATATTGCTGAGATGAGGTAGGAGAGAGTCCCATGGAAGGATGCCTCTCTGGTGAAATCCTAAAGCCCTACTTAYATTTTTAAGCAGGTCTTAAGTGAGAGAGAGACCTTATGCCCTCAGAGTCATGTTAACACAATGCCGTGCACTCACCGTTGACCTTGTTCAGCTTCTCTCTGCTTTKTATTTAGAAATAAACTATTGTCCTCCTCCAGCCTGGCTTCCACTCTTGGGCTTTTGCTTTAGTTCCCTGGTTATTCCTGTCTCTTTAAAAACACTGGAAATCTGCCACCTAGACCAAGACTGGGCCTTTGACTCGTAAATTATTCCAAGTCTCTCTGTCCATTAAGGGTTCATCGCTTCTAACAGCTGCTCTCCTGGCAGCTCTGTTGTCATCTTCTCCAGCACCTGCTTTTGCACTGTGAAAGCAGCCTTGATCTGACACGTTTTTGGCACCCTTTCTTTCCTTGTGCTTTTAAATTCCTTAGTTGCATTGTAAGCAGTTTCATGCAAGGGTCAATGCTTTGTTTGGGGGGGACTTTTTTCAGTGGGATGCACTAAAAGAGTTAGTATGGGCCCTGTGTCTAGCTTGTGGCTAAGTGAGTGGAAATTTTGTTGTCTGAGTATTATCACAAGTGTTTTTCAGTGGGTGGGGGGAATAATCACTGGTTGTATGATTTGCGATTTCAGGACTTGCTGCCTTTTTCCAGCAAGGGGCAGTTTGATGAGGCCGGACAAACTCCACTGAATGGRCTGGAGCAGCAGGAAGAGACTCCGGCGCCATCCGAGGCGCAGCCGGGCCTGGATCAGCACACGGAAAACCACCCGGTGCCCATCCAGCCACAGCACGAGGAGAGCGTGGTGCCCACGCAGAGCACCATGACAGCAGATGACATGAGGCGAGCAAAGCGTATCAGGGTAAGCCAAGAGGATGGTGGCTCGTGTCCTCTCTCACCTTCTCCGTCTGCTGCCACCCAGCGACTGCTGGACCTGCCAGTGCCAGCTGGTGCCTTTCTCTCCCTGCAGTAGCCGTGGCCAAATCCGGAATAAAGCATCTCATTCGTAGCAAATCTCCTCCTTCTGAGAGGAAGACGGATCTCTTGGCCTAAGTCAGTTGCTTATGAGCTACCAGTGAGAACTGGTCACCACTTGGAGCTGATTCAATTCCATCCCAGTAATTTTGGGGAGTGAAACGGTCCGTGCGAGCTGGCAAGCGGGAGTGCTTCAGRCAGCCGGCTGAATCATGGCACTGTGGCACAAGCTAATGCCTTGTTCACGGCACCATCTGTGGCTCTCGGAGCTGTTGCCTGGGAACTAGTTGCCCAAAGGGAACCACAGCCTCGCCTGGAATCTATTTACTTGACAATGATGATATTTAATGATAAAATCCTTGATTGAGGTAGAAGACCTGCCTCTCTGAGATGAAAATCTGTGCTAAGAACTTTGTGTACTGACAACAACTGCTTTGAACTTGAGCTTTGTGTCAGCTGGGTGAGCACTGAGTTCTTTATTCCTGCTCTGCTGTGTGTGGGAGGGAAATGATTCAAGCAAATAATCCTCCAAGCCATGTAATTGTGAGCCTAAAATCTTTCTCTTTTTCCTCCCTGTGTAAAATTCTGATTATAGAAAGGAACAGCTGCAATTGGGGTGAGACTTCATTTTTTAGGGGATGAGAAAGAGGATTAAGAAAAAACAGAGTTGAGTAACTGTTTGTAGAGGAATATATTGAGCCAAATTTTGCTGTTATTTCACAGCAATAGGCAAAAACATTTGTAAAAGTAGGGAAAGAAATTTGAAAGTTGCTTGTTGAGCTGCTGATCCCCGGAAATTTATATMTGGATTACAAATCAGAAGAGTGCGGTGGTGGTTTAGGCCTCGGTTACACATTTGTATCCCTGTATGTCTGAAAACTTGTGCTCAGCAGGATCCTGGAGATGCTTCCAGACGGCACCTTTTCATAATAGCTTGCTGTTAATTTTATAAATGAGCACTCTGTTCTAAAATGTGCAAAATGTCGCTCAGTTCTAAGGAGCAGGTAGGAGCTCTTGATGACAACTGGGACCCCTGTAGCTCTAGTGTCCATGTAACTCATGTAGGATTTTGTATGAAATCTTTTCTCCTGAGAAACACTGCTATATTCTGCCCTAGTGAAACTGTAAAAACATAGAATCATATTTATTTGAATGRCTAAAGCAGTGAAGTGCTTTAATTCTAGTGGGAAACGTGGAAGGAATATCAGTGTGCAGGTTTGAGTTGTTGATAAGGATCAGGTTGTTTTTCAGCATCAGAGCTGGTGGAATTCAGTGGAGATAGAGCAGTTTTGTGCTGGGTCTTTAAACAGAGATGCACCCACCCCTGTAGTGAGAAGGGCCCATCATGGTCCAAGGCCAAAAYGACAAGAAAAATCACTTTTTTTCTTCCCCCAGCCTTGCACAGTATCCTCACTAGGCAGCTGCCTATCCGAGAAAACATGAAAGGTCRTAAAGCACCTTAAAGATTATCTGCGGTTTTTATCTTTGCCCTTTAGCTTGCCTTGGGCAGCTGTTAACTATGGGATAATCTGGAAGATTTGCTTAGTGTTCCCAGAGGCAAAACCCTCGGTGGGAATTTTGCCTAAGCCGAGAGTGAGCTTTAGCTTCAGCAACTGGCCCTAGGAGTGACCCTGAGAAGTCAAACCTTCTGTTTTACACTCCATAACATAAGTATTTTTCTCTCCCTCAATGCTGCCTGCTCAGCTGGAGCTGCAGGTAGGTTTGGGTTGGGTTTTTTGTTTTGTTGCTTTTTCCCCCTTCTTTTTTTGCTGTATCYGTCCAGTTTTTACACAGCGTGTGTCTATCAGCTTGTCACTTAGAGTGTCACCCTGCATCTCCTCCTTTTGCTCCAGTTTCTTCACTCATAAAATGCAGAGTGGAGATGACAAGAGCTCCGGGAGGCCTCACGCGAAGCTCTTGTCTGAAACTGGTCACACTTTGTTTTTAAAATAGAAAAAACAGTTGCTCTCACGTTCCTTTTTCTGGAAAGAAAGGATAGGTTTCCCTCTGCAGTTCAGATGGTGAAAAGCAGCATTCAGGTTGACTAGCTTAATCTCTAGCACAGCATTTCSTACTATTCCCAAGCTGTTCTCTGGTTCCAGCACTAGAGCTCCTAGCTTTGCTCTCTCCATGTCAGCTGTTTGGCACGCACTTAAGGGACACAGCAAATGTCAGGCCAGACGTTCCCACAAGGAAAGGAGAGAGGAAACCAGGGAAATGGGTTTGCTGGAGGCCTGGCTGCATCATATGGAGAAATATGCAATATTGAATGTGTATAAGCAGAGCTGCCAGCAATGTTCTGCTCTGTGTCTCCAAACAGCACGTAACCAGTGTGACCTCTGAGAACGCAACARTAAATGTAGATATTATTTTGGAGAAGTGCAAGTATTCGTTAGATTTCTTATAAAAGAAAAGAGCAGTATCATACCCTCTTTGCAGTGCAGTTTGGGTTAATRGGTTTTCATACATGCAGAAATAATGACTTATTTGCACCTCTGCAGCTAGCCAGCATGAAAGTCCTTAAGTGATATCGAAAAGTGCAGGCTCGGAGCACACAGACATGGTTACACATAGTGGAAAAGAAGTGGAGGAAAATAAAGAGCAGCCTAGTAAACTGCATATTTAAATGAATATTTGTACAACACATATTGTGCTCCATGTGCAATATTCTTATAAATTTGCTGTATCTAGGAAAGCAATTTCATTTTTGATTGTGTATGATCAAATACACAATTAGACAATGGAATTCATCAGAGCTCCTCTTGATGTAGCAAAACTTTCTCATTCATCTCTTCATTTTCAGAGCCTCAAGCTTGCTAGATGCTTCAAGGCAAAGTTTTGCTGGTTTCTCCCAAGTTCTTCCCTGTTGCTCATAAATCTGCTGTTGTGCCCCTGCTGTGAGGTTTGAAATTCTCTTCCTGTTGCCCCTAATATCAAAAAGGTTCCAGTTGTTCCGACATCTCTTGCATGTGTGTCTGACCAGAGGTTTTCCAGGCAATGCTAAACCACCACCGCACGTCTCTGCGAGACTCTTTAATGCAGGAAATGGGATTTTGGTGCATGGTGGAGTGTGGGAAGCCATGCTCCAATAGGATAGGTAGGAAATAATTCCACTTTTTTGTGTGAGGACTGAACTCAAGAGCCTCTCCTGAGAAATGGGGATTTGCAGCTCTRTTCTCAGGTCTCTGTCAGAGAAGATTTATTTTCACTTAGTCCTGAAGTGCCATGCTAGAGATGAAGGGAGCTAACTGTGTTCATGAAGCAGAACACAGGAATTTGGAGGCTCCTGGATTTTCTTCTCCTACCTCAGTGTGTAGCTGCGGGTATATCCCTGAGCTTCTTTTTTCCTATAAAATGAAACCAATGTCTGCAACTCAATATGTTGTAATTTCAGGTTTTTTTCTGATATGATTAAGCTTGGTAAGATTTTTATGGGAATGGATGTATATGACTAAAGGTTTTCTTGGCTCTTTCTTTCAGAATGCAGCTCTTCAGCATCTCTTCATACGGAAATCCTTTCGCCCYTTCAAATGCCTGCAGTGCGGAAAGGCCTTCCGGGAAAAGGACAAACTGGATCAGCACTTGCGCTTTCACGGGCGGGAAGGCAACTGCCCCTTGACCTGCGATATCTGCAACAAGGGCTTCATCAACAGCAGCGCTCTCGAGAGCCACATGAAGTTCCACATGGACCAGAAAACCTACTCGTGCATTTTCTGTCCCGAGTCCTTTGACCGCTTGGATCTGCTCAAAGACCACGTGGTCATTCACGTCAACGACGGCTATTTCACCTGCCCTACCTGTAAAAAGCGCTTCCCAGATTTTATCCAGGTGAGATGCCAGGCTGGTTTGGAACGCTGCCTTCCAGCTCTCTTGCAAGCACTCTGTTATATTAGTTTCTCAGTAATGTGTTTGTATAGTACCGCATGTCACTTTCACAAGCCGAAAGGGACCTCTATCACTCATAGATTTGGAAATTCAAATTCCCCTTCAGGTTTGTAACAAAATGTTATGATTTTGTAGAGGCCTTTGCTAAGATATCAACTGTTTTGATAAACTACCTGTAAGTGAGAGCAGATGCCTGCCAAAGCAGAACTCGGAGAACCATTTTTCGCTAAGAATTCCTGAGACTGTTTTCCTATACAGAGTTTCTTCTCAAGAACTTCCTTTCTCCTGTGATCTGCACCGCTAGGTGAAGAAACACGTCCGCAGTTTCCATTCGGAAAAGATCTACCAGTGCACGGAATGTGACAAGGCCTTCTGCCGTCCCGACAAGCTGCGGCTCCACATGCTGCGGCACTCGGACCGCAAAGACTTCCTGTGCTCCACGTGCGGCAAGCAGTTCAAGGTAAGATGCCTCCAGGTGGTTCCCAAACTGCCACCAAATCGTGGTGGGGGCAGCAGCATGCACCTGATCGCTTTCTTGTAACACCCAGAGGGATTGGAAGGGATTTGGGGTTGAAAAAGACCGTTCTAGATATTGGAGAACTCGATACAAGTTACCTTGTAGTTCCTGCTTGCAGAATGTGATGCTGATGGTCCTTTTCCCTGATCGCTCTGCCTGCAGAGGAAGGACAAGCTGCGCGAGCACATGCAAAGGATGCACAACCCGGAAAGAGAGGCCAAGAAAGCCGATCGGATCAGCCGTTCCAAAACCTTCAAGCCTCGGATAGCGTCCACGGACTACGAGAGCTTCATGTTCAAGTGTCGCCTGTGTATGATGGGCTTCCGCCGGAGGGGGATGCTGGTGAGTGCCCACGTGTTCTGGTGTCTCTTGCAGGCTTCTCTGCCTGATTTGAGTAAGTCTGTTTGGACTAAAGGTGCAGTTTCAGTGGTGGGAACAAACRGATGCTGAGAGACTGAGGCTTTGGTAGCAGACCAGAGTGCTTTTGCTTTGTTCTGTTTTCAACCTGTGTGTAGGCTCAATCTCTTCTATGTTTTTTCCTCTTTTCCCTCATTTCTCCTCCTTGAGAGTGGCTTCTCCTGGTCCTGCCCTGTCACTGCTGCTGTGAAAGGGTGTTTGCAGTTAAGATGGCTCGTGAAACCGGCAGCAAGATTTGTGATCTCTGCTAGCGAGATCTGCTYTTTGTTTCTTTCTCTTAGGTGAATCATTTATCAAAGAGACATCCAGACATGAAAATAGAAGAGGTGCCAGAACTCACGTTGCCTATCATCAAGCCCAACAGAGATTACTTCTGTCAGTACTGTGATAAAGTACGTAAGAAAGTCACTCATCAGAGGGTAGCTCGATCCTGGATATGTGTGCAACCAATTTGTCTGTGTACAGGAGSATCTGGCAGGGTTGATAGCTTTCTTGAGAAGCTTACCAGCCACCTTTCTGCCAGCACTGCCTGAAAGGAATTAAGATGAAATGCACTTAAGCTATCTGGATGCTAACGGAAGATTTCACTTTTCTGCCTTCTGGCTTCAGAGTTGGTAAATCTGAAATACTCTGGTCCAGCAAACGATGACTGGCTCTTAGTCCTGGAGCTCCGTGACTAAGAACCCAATCTATCTGTACCTCCAGAGCACCGTTATGCCATTCTCACTGCAGATCTTTACCCTGCAGGTGTACAAAAGTGCCAGCAAGCGCAAAGCCCACATCCTGAAGAACCACCCGGGCGCYGAGTTGCCCCCGAGCATCCGTAAGCTGCGCCCTGCAGGCCCAGGAGAGCCAGACCCAATGCTCAGCACCCACACCCAGCTCACRGGCACCATCGCCACTCCTCCGGTCTGCTGTCCTCACTGCTCCAAGCAGTACAGCAGCAAGGTATGGGGGGCTGTGTGGATAAGAGCCTCTCCTCAATGTGTCCTGCTGGGGAGTTTGTGATCCCTCTGCCCCTAAACTCTTTATTGTGAGTCACACCACTGGTTTTGTGCTGTTCACATGAACACAGCCTGCTAGTTTTGTGCTTGGAAGCACAAATGGAAATGAGAAGAGAAGCAGGATCACAAACAGGGAAGTTGCAGGGCCTCTAATGCTCTTCTGTATCTCTCTGCAGACAAAAATGGTGCAACACATCCGCAAGAAGCACCCGGAGTTTGCTCAGCTGCCCAACACAATCCATGCACCACTGGCCACAGCTGTCATCAGTTCCACTCCTGCTGTTCTAACCACTGACAGCACCACCGGAGAGACTGTTGTGGTAAGGATGCAAGACATGTGAACTGAAAGGGAGGGAAGGGGCAGGCATTGGTTTAAAGTGTATGTCAGGGTGTTACTTGATCACTTTTGTACTTGAATCGATGTTTTGTTTTGTTTCTATTCTGTGGGGAGTGACGTATTTCTCTCTTTGGGAGCTCTAAGGATATGTCTTTACTACATTCCTTTCCTTCCTTGAGACCTCCATATTACTGACTCCACATGATATTTGCACGTGTACTTAAGTAATCCAGGAATATAAATCTTATGGAATGCAAATTCTTCACTGGGATGCTTCAGCTGAGGTGTTCTTTGGGACCAAGATGATGACATGGTTGCCAATGACTGAGGACTGGATCAAACTCCATTCACTGGAGTCAAGATCTCTGAAATACTTTGGACTCCAATACTTTGGAGTTATCAAAAAGTGCCTCRAGGAAGAAAGGGCTACCATGTCTGAGGAAGCAGTTTTCCTTTTTGACATGGAAACCAAGACTCGACCCGTTCCAAAGGCTTGATTTTTGTTGTCAAATAGAATATTGCTAAGCCAGTAGATTAAAACCACTCTATAATTATCATGTATTGCTAACCCTACATTTCTGCCCCTTCTCAGACAACAGACTTACTGACACAAGCGATGACAGAGCTGTCCCAGACCCTCACCACGGACTACCGAACTCCTCAGGGAGATTACCAGCGAATCCAGTACATCCCCGTGTCTCAGTCCACAACTGGCTTGCAGCAGCCTCAGCACATACAGCTGCAGGTTGTTCAAGTGGCTCAGGTGAGTAACCTGCTGCAGGGCTTTGTGCTTTTGAGCCCCTCTGAATCAAACCTGCACTACTTTAGGGCTACTCATGGACAGAAATGGTCTGATGTGTAGGATTTGATAATGCATAGCACTGTACTGGATATAGGTGGTCCTGCCAATCTTGGTCAGGTCAGTGGAGACATCTTAAAACAGCCCTAGTTATTTCATGCTGGCTGGGCACCCGCTGGCTATTTTGTGTGCGAAACAGAAGCAGCTCCCAGGCAAAGGCCATGGCAGGACAGGCCCTGCAGCAACTGGCCAAGTAGGTCAGTGGGTGACCTGTATTTGTGGCCGTAAGGACTCATTTGGGCTGCTTTGTCCTCAGTGAGCCAGAACTCAAATTTAGAAGAACAGAAAGTGTTTGCCTGCCCAATGTATYGTCTATTAGAAAACTCATTCTATGTCACATTTGGCAATCTCCTAAAATATAAAAGCAGAGCATAACTAGAGTAATGAAGCTGAGGAACATTATATTTGGATAGTCCTAAWTATCACCCTTGCCTTTACTTCTATTATCTGTTGGATGAACTTGAAACTGCCAYGTGCTTGCATTTGAATCTGAATTTCAGTGTTTTCTCTGGCCCCTCATTGTAAACTTGCTTACAAATTTGGTTAACARTAGCCTAATCAATGACCCTAGCTAATACAGAGGCTGATTTAACAGTGCAAATAATGATTCCTACAGCTAATATTAATTTTATGAGGCTCTGAGGCTTGTAATTAAATTAATCTAATTACCAAGTGTTGTTTCAGGAAGCTTCTCGTCAGTAAGACTCCAAACACTGTGTGTTTGATATAGATCTATATCAAATTATGTTTTCAAATATAGCTAAAATCTGCATATGTTACRTAGAAGGATGCCTGTGAAGGATTGCCCAAGTGTTTTTCTGTGTATTTCCATTCAAGCCCAGCCTCTGCTGGACCAGACAACTTAAATGACCATAGGCAAGTCAGTTCCATCAAAACCGCTGAGATGTCACCATCTCTGAGCCCTTGCATCTGTTAAATGTATTTTTCTGTTTCCTGGGAGTGCGATGAGGGTAAATTCATCCCGATCAGTAGTGCTCTGTGGCCCCAGTGAGGCTCATGGCTCTAGATGCTGCATGACACAGGCGGTTTATGTGGCTCCTTCTGCAGAGGATTTGAAATAAGCAGCTATGCTTGGATATCTGCAGGCTACCTCACCGCACCAGGCCCAACACTCCACGGTGGACGTCGGGCAGATTCACGATCCCCAGACRTACACCCAGCACGCCATCCAGGTGCAGCATATCCAGGTCACAGAGCCATCCCCAGCAACCCAGTCTTCGTCACAGGTATCCCACTCTTTTCTTTTGCATGAGTGTTTYCTCTTGCACAGGGAACTTTGCAGTTCTTGGGCTCGATATCCCAAGAAATCTCCTATTTTTCCTTGATAAAAATGGTATGATTATAACAGCATAGAGTTTTGCAAAATCCTGAATGTGCTGGTGAACACTTTTTTTCCTTACTTTTCCCCCTCCTTCTCTCCACGTCGTGATGACTTTTTTAGGTTGGTGGTCAGCCCTTGAGTCCCTCCTCGCAGCAATCGCAGCAGGAACTCAGCCCCTCACAGATGCAGACAACTGCATCTACRCAAAATCCAGCCCTCCAGCAGCAGCAAAGTTCTTCAGTGCAGCACACTTATCTTCCCAGCACATGGAATTCATTTCGGAGCTATTGTAAGTGTCCATGGAATCTCTCCCTGGAGCTCTGGACTGGTATATTGTCCATTTCTCCAGCTGCTGAATGGGATAGTAATTCCAGAGCTCCTGAAGCTTCCTTAAGATGCCTAAAGGTCTAGGAGGATGGATAGTTATACACAAAAGAAATGGTTGTACAAGGGTATTGAAAGCAGCTTGTTTGAATTCAGATGGGTGCTTGAATCATACAGAAGAGGAGAGTGACATCAAGTGACTACATGTGAACATGCAGCTCTGGATAGTAATTAGGGGAATTTCTTCTTGAGGGAGAACAAGATCTGATTTAGCAGATACGGGAGGAACTGGACCCTTGTGTTAGTTGACGTAATTCTGTTGAGGCCCGTAGAACTATGGGGTTTTTCCTATTTGAGTTTCTACTCAGCAACTGCTGGTTTTTGGGCCCTGGGCTTGTTGCACTTGTGCACCACTATCACTGTTGCCTTTCCAGATGGTCTCAGGTTATAACTCAAGGCAGTGATTCTCTAATTTCCCTTTCTAGCATCTGAGATTCAGATGATGGCCATTCCCCAAGGCCAGTACGTTATTGCAGAGACAGCTGTAGGTACYCCTGTCACGACTGTCAACACGGGGCAAGTGAAAGCAGTTACTCAGGTAAGGAACATGGTCGTGGTTTGGTTTTGGTGTGTCTGGGTTTTTTTTGTAGCCACAAAATAACGCATCAGGTTTAAAGCCTTCACTTTGGGGATTTAGGAAGGCCAGAATGACAAAGGGGAGGAGAGAGAACAGAGAGTAGTTGGGTATTTAAACAGGTCCAGATTGTGTAGGTCAAACGAGTTATAGAAGATGTGAGATGAAACACAATGACTGCTTTTCTTTTATTATTCCCTGTGCAGACTCACTATGTGATATCCGAAGGTCAGCCTGATCTGGATGTCAAACAAAACTCGGCGCTCTCCGGTGAGGTACAGGTCGGTGTCTCCCAGCCGTCAGGCCACACTGATACCTTGGAATCTCAAACGAGTAATCAGCAGCAAACCACCCAGTACATAATCACTACAACCACCAATGGGAACGGGGGCAGTGAAGTGCACATCACTAAGCCAAGAACTTTCTCAGCAGAGCATGAATGAAGAAACCCTTGTGGGGTCATTTGCTCGTACTTTCTGACCTCCCTCAAAAGCCCAAACGTATGGGCATCCWGGAGCTCGTGTGATTTAACGTATATGCTCCCTTCAGCTAAAATCTTGGAGCTCTTCTTAATGCTTTAAGAGGGTTTAAGTCACAGAATCACAGAATCCCCTGTGAMAATGAAGAAGTACCCTCAAAATCCTTCTGGGATGCCACTTTATGCAGCTTTTAACACAAAGGACAAGAAGAGAAGTGGAATCTCTGCTTGCCCTGGACTTCCAATTTTTTTGGCATGTCTGCTGACCCTTATTTTTCCTTTTTGGAGGCGTCTCCAGTAAACAACACGTAGTGGTATGGGAAAAAAGCTTGCCTGGCTGAAGGCTAACAGGCAGATTATGTTCTATGTATATTTTCAATAGGAGCCGTTAAACAAGAGGACATCATGTAAATTGCTGGCGTATGGCAGAACTGCTTCCTSTGTGTTTGTTTCAGCAGCCGAGGTGAAAGGGAAGGAACCAGCTCCATAGAGAGCAGACTGCCTGGAGAAAAAGAGCAGCAGCCAAGTGGTGACTCCTGGTGTATGTTTGTGGGGATCGATATAGCATCGAAGCTGTGAAGCTGTGCAGAAGCAGTCCATTAAATTATTATTTTTCCAATCCTCTAGAACTGTTTACATGCTRTCTGCCCGGCCCTACCTTCCCAAGCAGTTCAGAAGAAAGAAAAGTGCAGTCTTAAACCCTTGTTGTTTGGAACAAACTGAAATCATAGTACATAACGGTAGTACGGAGCCGCTCTTGTGTCTCTCCCTCCTGCATTTGCAGGAAAATTTTTTGCCTGAAAATAAAAAGAGAGGTTCAGCATAGCCTGCAGAGCAGCTTCTGCTGCAACCTGTAATGCTGGTTGTGTCAGAAGATGAGGGTAAGGGGAAGAGGATAATCCTGTTGTTTTGATTTGGAGGTTATGCAATCAAAAGGCCCTGAAAGCTGGGCCGTGCGTTTGCTGCTTGAGACTTGCTTTAACATGCAGTGCTTGAAGAGAACCTGTCTAAAACCCACTCCTGAGCACGCCTCTCGAGTCGCAGGGCAGTCGTCTCTGGTGYCACCCCAAATTGGATGTATTTTTTTCCTTGAAGACTGGATGATGGAGAGCTGGTTACTCCAAATACCGCGTTAACAACACACACTGATTCTTTTGGACGGTTTCATAAAATGACCGGCCCTGGACTCAGGAAAAATGCTAGTGGACCACTATTACAGGAGGTAGAAAGCCATCCGCAAGAGTTGCCTGCTTTGGTACACCTGGTCTGTGTATAGAATTCATGCTTAGGGACCAGGAGACATGGGGAGATAAGTTGTATCTTTTAAGGCAGTGTAATATATCTTTTCTGATGTAATTCTCCTTCATGGGTCTTGTAGGTTGGTTATTTAAAGCATTTTGGTATTGGCAAGAAGGACTACAGCTCCTTTTACTGTTGGGATATACT
Organism: Eudromia elegans; assembly: GCA_003342815.1. Taxonomy (NCBI): domain Eukaryota; kingdom Metazoa; phylum Chordata; class Aves; order Tinamiformes; family Tinamidae; genus Eudromia; species Eudromia elegans. Next base: position 299,728 of record PTEX01000301.1, on the reverse strand, counting down.
GTATGTGTCTAACCCTCCATTCACTCTGCTTGAGAACTCACCCCAGGACATCGGTGCATATTAGAATGCATTTATTTAAAAAAAATTTTGTCTTTATGGTCTTGGAGACCTAAGAGCTAGGAAAGGAYCTCTCGTATTTTGTGTGTATGTGAATTCACTCTCTGTGCTGTATTGAGGGTGAATCTGCCATTTTTTAACCTAAGTACTCCCAAGATTTWGGTGAGGATTTCCCTATGGAAGTGCTTACAGGATATGGTGTCAGGCCTTACGGTGGTGAAGCTCCTAAGTGTGCGAGAATTAAACACTCGGACTGGACAAGCAGAGAAGCCTCGTTAGTTGCTGGCAAAGCCTTGTAGCACCTTGTGCTGTTGGTAAATCACGTACCTGTTGCTCCAGCGTGGAAGGAGTGACYGTGCATGATGAGATGAATCCCATTTAAAATAGCAGCCAGCTGGGAACTGTCTTGAGGGAGCCTGGAGGTGATTTGGCAAAACGCAGAGCAATTTGTGCCTGGGGTTTTGCTTCTCTTGCTGTATCGAGGCATTAACAACTGGGGCATGAACAAGGTTCGTAGAGGGCGCTGAGGGCCTGAGCTCCCCTCTGGTCTGTTTTGGTGACGATTGCCTTGGATTTGAGTTGATTTGGGAGCTTGCATGGACTGAGCCCAAGTCACGTTGCCCATCACCGTTGAGCAGGGGGGAGCTCTCGCCTTGGCTTCATTTCTTATTCCAAAAAGGGKTTTTTTTCCCCGTTATTGAGTTGTATCACTCGAACAAATAGCCAACAGGAGACCTGGAAAGGGCGTGTGGTATCGGAGCGATTTGGGACTGCCTGCTCCGTACGGATGGAGATCCCGGCCTTTCTCCTTGAGGATGTTTGCAGGAGAAGTGTCCCGGCCTCGAGGACGCTGGTTCTCGTACCTCTTAACCCTGGAAAGCTCTCGGGTGGAGGAAGTCACAGCTCCAACCTCATGCGAGTGCCCCCAGCGCTGGGAATCCAGGATCACGGATATCCGGGCGGGAATAACCATGTCGCAGCCACGGGCAAGAGACGAGGCCTTCACRGGCAGCAAGGAAGCAGCACGCAGCGCAGGGCCTGCTTTTACAAAAGGAAGGGAAAAGAAAGGACAGTTTATTTTTATTATTTTTCCTCAGACTTCCGCAGTGCGGAAGAATTGGGGTTTTTTTTTGTTAACAGCCCACCCCAAGATCTGTCTCCTGCAGCACTTGYCTGGGCTTTCTCAAGGTTGGAGCAAGGTCTGTCCGGTCCTGGATCCCCTTTTTTTCCTGGGAAAAGGGGCCGGGCCAGGGGCTAAAGCCGGTGTTCTCTGCCTCCCCTCCTCCTCTTATTTAACTGTGTMTGTTCCTTGTACATGCGGTGACCGTCATAGTGTGCAGCGTCTTGTGCAAAAATGAGAAAGCCACACAACTGAATTAATAAACCTTTTCTTCCCTTTTTTTTTGTAAAAATGCATGTTTAGATGTGTGTTGCTTGATGGCAGCGGTGCGCAGAGCCGGGGGTACCGGCCTAGCGCTGCGGGCGACACCTTTTCGGCTAATTTAAGGTATGACCGCGTCATGACACCRAAGAAATGGGGCGAAACCGCGTCTTTTCCTCACGTTTCCTCACGGCCCTTCCCGCCCTCTCCGCGCTGCGCAGTGCGCAGGCGCCGYCCGCCCCGTGCGCAGGCGCGGCCTCTACCGCCTTCCGGTGCGGGGGGGGTGGGCGCCCCGGGCCGCCTCCTCYCCACCCCCCCTCCGCGGCCCTACGGCCGGTAAGGGTCGCACCAGAAGCCGGTAACGGTCGCGCAGGGTCGGGACGGGGGCAGAGGAGGGGAGGCCGCGGGGTGAAGGCAGAAGGCCGTGGTGGTTGGGGGGGGGGAACCTGTCAGGGCCGCGCGGGGCGCTCGGTTGCGGTTCCGGCCGCCCCTGAGGCGCTCCGTGGTGTGGGGGCTCGTCCCGGGGCGCTTTGGGCCCTGCGGAAAAGGGGKCACTGCGGGAACGCGGTTGTTGCGGTCAAATTTGGGCGTGGGGGGCGTCCAAGCAGCTGCTTGGCCCTTGCTACCGTTTTGCAGTTGAAAACACCTGGGAAATGTAAAGATTGAGCCTTTTCCGGGGTGTTTAGTGCTGCAACAGCTCCTGCAGCTAAGAAACAAAGTTAAAGGGATCACTTGGTCGCCAGGAAGTGCTGTGTATCTGTGCATAGGGGTGTGTTGTCTGGAGAAGCCTTCCTTGGGCGTGCAATCCGTTTCACTCTCTGGTACCAACTAAACACGCTGCACGGATGCCCTTTTGGCAGCCAGACTGCTCCTGCAGTTTGCATTCAAACACTCCATCCAGCGAGTATCCTAGAACGTTGTTGTTCTGGAGCATGTCCCGATTGGGGAGCTGCGAGCTGCACTCACGTGGCTTCTGCTTCGGGTGCTTAGGGAGGGCAGCAAGCGCAGAAATGGACTCGCTGGACCACATGCTGAACGACCCGCTGGAGCTGGGAATGGATGGGAATGGCACGAGGATCATGGAGGACTGCATGCTGGGCGGCACCAGGGTCAGCCTGCCCGAGGACCTGCTGGAGGACGTGAGTTGAGCAGTGTTTAACCTTAATTTCAGTCCCTTTCCTCTTTATATTGTGCTCTTTTCCATCTTTTCCCACTGCAGAAGTCCCTGTTAAAGATGCTGGCTGCATTTTCATCCCTCCTGTTTTGTGCTTTCTTTAGCCCGAGATCTTTTTTGAAGTCGTCAGCCTGTCTACGTGGCAGGAGGTGCTGACAGATGCCCAGAAAGAGCACCTAAAACAATTCCTGCCACACTTCCCTGAAAACAACCGAGAGCATCAGAACCAACTCATCTCCGCGCTGTTCAGCGGGGAGAATTTCCGATTCGGAAACCCACTGCACATTGCCCAGAAGCTTTTTCGAGGTCAGTGGCCATCGTGTGTTCAGCGTGTTTTTGGGAGTGTAAATTTTTCACTTTGAGCTGATAAAAACTGTAACAATTTTAAATGTTTTTTTCTTATGTTTTCTTCCAGATGGACACTTTAATCCTGAAGTAGTGAAATACAGGCAGCTCTGCTTCAAGTCCCAGTACAAGCGCTACCTAAGCTCTCAGCAGCAGTACTTCTACCGACTGCTCAAGCAGATTCTTGCGTCCCGCAATGTGAGTGGCTTCAGGCCATAGTCCTGTGCTCTCTGATGCTTTCTGTGCAACAGGTTTTTTTTTTTCCAAGTACCTTGATATTTGCTCCTTGCTTGACTTTTCAGTGGGCCACTCTAAGATCACTTCAACAACTTTTATATTCACAAAGATATATATCAAACTTCAGGCTTTGAAATTCATATTTTTTCTACTTTATCTTTTTGGTTAAGCTTAGACATTTCAATGTATGAGATGTGCAGATAAAGAAGAAAGACTGTCTGTATACAACCCCTCACAGTGTTAATGAAAAATGAACAGAGCAGTGAACAGGAAGATACTTCCTTTGTTTCATAAGAGATGAAAAGCTTTCTTCAAAAGAAACCAGTTGAAATCCTTTCTAAGATTCTTTCAGTTTTAAAATTGTTTGGTCTTTCTGATCTCGTGCCTCTCTCAACTTCCAGTACTTGCTGGATTTGGCCAGGAGAGGAGGGCCTGACATGACCCTGAAGAAAAAGCGCTTCTCCCCGGTGTATGACACAGAGGAACGGGACCGACGGACCCATCGGCGCTACCTGAAGATCCTGAGGGAAGTGAAAGAGGAGTGTGGAGACACTACGTTGTCTTCTGATGAAGAAGGTAACGATCTGACTTACAGTAAAGATTTGCATTGCCAATGGGGAGAGCTAAATTTTTGATACGAGGACAGGGTCTTTGATAGAAGAGTAGAAACTGGACTCCAGTTTCATTGGGTGTGCTCTGAGGAGCATGAAGASAGAGTATTAACTGGCTTTGGAGGTGCTTTCACAGAAATTTGTTCTTTATTTGTTTCAGATCTAAGCTCCTGGTTTCCAAGTTCTCCRGCTCGTTGTCCAAGTCCAGCAGTTCCACTGCGAGTGATCCCCACGTTATCAACTATGGACATGAAGACAGCAGGTGAGAGCCAAAGTAGGGGGTAAATGAGGATTTGAGGGATGGTGATTCGCTTTGAACTCTCTAGGAAATCAAATATGAAAAACTGTAGGTTTTCATCTGAAATAATCATTTCCAAAACACCTAGATCATATTTTCTCGTTTTGTTTTTTTTTCTGCAATGGGAAACTGTGCTAATAATGTTGGAACTTTTTTTCATTGCAGATAAGATCGAACTTGGGGAAAGCGACTTGAAGATGATGTTGAAGAAGCACCATGAGAAACGAAAACGTCAGCCTGTAAGATATCAAGAAATAGGAGGGTTTGGACTGGAATTTCGCTCTTTTATTTGTTGTGAAGGGCATTTCTGGCTGTTTTCATATGTGCTTACCCTTTTAACGGTTTATCATAGCTTGTATTTGATTAAGAGGATGCATATCCCTCCTGTTTATGTCTCTCTCTTTAAAAGTCTTCTGCAAGTTCAGTGATGCTTTTAAACAAAAGTTTAGATTCCAGAGTTAAGAGGCTTCTCTACGTTGTTTACAGCAAATAGCTTTAAAAACTGACCATGAATGTGTTTGAGGCATCTCTTTAGTTATCTGCTGTACCCTTGTTGCTGCCTTAACGCTTCTCTCTTTCCTGTTTTGCATTTTCCTGTCACTGTAGGACCACCCGGATCTAATGACAGCCGACCTGACTCTTGATGACATTATGACTCGTGTAAATGCTGGCAGGAAAGGTTCCTTAACAGGTCAGTGTTTTGTTGTGATGCATAGATAAGTTTTTGTGTCAAACTGGAGGGCACTGAAGAAGAAAAGGACTCGTATAAATAACTACAAGAGTGGAATCAACTGGTGAATGAGTGTACAGCCAATACATTTCTAAATGTTTAGATGTATAGTTAATTTAAACCTTGTAAAATCTAGTAAGATGTTTTCTCATTGTTTTCCTTACCTTTTTATTGTATCTAAGCCTTATTTGACCTCACCACCCTGAAGAAAAAGGTGAAAGAAAAGGAAGACAAAAAGAAAAAGAGGCTGAAGATGATTAAATCTGAGGTGGAAGATTTTGCTGACTCCCTCAGCAACGCAGATGGGATCCCAATGTCTGGGGGTGCTTCCCCCATCCCTCTCTCATCCATCAAAGAGGAGTAAGTGCTCTAGAGGAAGTACCTGTTTGTAGCAGAGAGACAGTTTCCACCTATAATTGTGCARGTTTTTGAATGCACGCATCCAAAGTGTGGGACGTATAAAACATGTAGCCTTCGTCTGTATGTATGAAGGTGAGCATTTAATCAAAAGACTTTACTTGTGTTTTCTTTCCTCTCAAGACCTCTTGAAGACATGAAGCCATGCCTAGGAATAAATGAAATATCTTCCAGCTTCTTTTACCTTCTGTTGGAGATTTTGTATCTGGAAGGACCTGCTAGTCTCTCTGTGGTAAGGAAGCACCCACAAATCTTACAGGAATCTTTGCAGAAAGGAAAGTTGGGGAATGGATTTTTGGACTCCTGGGTAGCAGAGATTTTCTCTGGAAATAGCCTGCTGTAAATTATATAAACACAGATTACAGATTAACCCCTGTGCCAGCCTTTTGGAAGTGGTCCCCCATTCTGTTTTTAACATATTTCCAAAAACGAGACAATTGAGGTTGTAAATATCTCTTTACATAGCCATCTTTATAGATCATAGTTACCTATGTTACATATATTTTAGGCCAGCAATGATGTGGGATATCAATTTTCATTATCAGTTGTCTGAAATGGAATCTTATGATTACTTGAAAAAGCCAGATGATTTTTTTTTTTATATGTGCATATATATATTTCTTTTCCCTTGATGTGTTTAGCTGCTCTGATTTCTTTTTCTATTAACACATTCACAGTTCAAATTATGGTGTTTGTAATAGGCTTCTTTTTTTCTTTTTCTCCTCAGCTTGAGGATAGAGTTCTAGATTGGCAATCTTCTCCTGCCAGCACACTGAATAACTGGTTCTCCTTTGCTCCCAACTGGTCTGAATTGGTTTTGCCTGCCTTACAGTACTTGACAGGTGACAGCAGAGGTAAGAGYGGCTGCCAAAAATAATTTCTAATCAGTGCTGGTTTAAATTTTACCTCCCAGGACAGATACTGTTAGGATTGTAACACTGTCGTCYTCTCMTGTCTATGAGCCTGTGCTTGAAAASAGAAGAGATTTTTCTCCTCTTGGGGCCAAGAGGTTGTGGTTGTGTTGGGAGATAATAAAAATCAGCTAGATGAAGTTCTGAGCAATCTACTGGAAACTTGAAGTTGGCTCTAGTAGTTGGACTAGTCATGCTCCAGAGAATCCTTTCAGCCTAAATTATTCTGTGATTCTCATTTGCTKTAGCTGGCAGTTTTAAAGGAGGAAACAGAGGAGATTGTAATAGTCTTTGCAGCATGGAATACATGAAGTGCTGGTGAATACTGTAAATCTCAAGTCACAGAAGCCCAAGAATTGTCACCGCACAGTAACAATTTCTGCTGCTTCACAGCTGGAAAAGAATCTCATCTGACAGCCTGTATATGAAAGGCTCTTTATCCTATTCTATTACTGTTACTCTGAAATGCTAACTTCTTTTCTGGGAAATATACATTCAAAGATGCATTTATATAATTACTTGGAATGCTTGATCTGCATTACAAGTCTAACTGAGCAGCTTGTAATATAACAGTAGGGTTTTGAGGATGCACCAATGTGTGATGTCTAGGAAATGTATGTCTTTCRTTGCAGATGTTCCTTCCAGCTTCTCCCCTTTTGTTGAATTCAGGGAAAAAACTCAGCAGTGGAAATTGCTTGGTGAGTAAGCTCGACTTTGCTGTGATTTCTACTACAGGAAAGGTTGGCTGTTTTCTCCAGGGCTTCACATTTCAGCTCGCTGCAGCCCAGAGAGACAAGCAGAAAATGGTTATTTCATTCATTAGGACTTTTCTGTTCTAGATGTGCAATGATGTGTTTAACTTCAGTGCTGTAATTGCCTGCAGTGCACAAAGAGAATGACTGAGCAAAGGCACTAGACTTTCTGTTGCTGATCCAAGCACRTTTATGCATACCRTTCAAAGCTAGTAGGCATTAGCCAGYAGGCGAATTTTTCTGTTGCACTGTRATTTTTGTTCATATATGTAGGCTTAAATATGCTGAGATTTGGAGTCAGGAAGTTRTTCTCCAATCCCTTTCACAGTYCTTGGTAGAGGTKGTGGAGGCACCTGTTTCTGCTTAGGAATTGGGTGACTGGATTTACTTAGTGGGACACATCTACCGGGTCCCCTAAATACCTTGTTTGGGGTTGAAGCACAGCCTTTCATATCAACCYAGGGAACTGGCTGGGTTTTAGCACGTTCCTAAGCCTGACTGTATTCAAGCAACACAACTGGAGCATCTGTGAAGTGTGSAAGTTGCTTTGTAACTGGTTTGGATGGGAAAAGATGGGAAAGGAGTGGGAGGTGTCTGGGAAGTATAAGCAGCAGGGTGCTGGCTTCATAACAAATTAAGGTACTTTCTATTTTTCTTGACTTTTTGGATTAGGTTCTTGCCAAGATCACGAGAAAGAATTGGCAGCACTTTTTCAACTCTGGCTGGAGACCAAAGACCATACTTTCTTCAAGGTGAGTYACAAGAATCACCTTTTAGTAGCACAGAACCTGAGTAAAAATGAATATTGACTTAGCTCTGGGGTTTTTTTGATAGGAAAATGAAGACAGCTCWGATGCCACAACACCAATTCCAAGGGTGTAAGTAGATACCATCGGTTAAAAACTTGCAGCTAAGGAGTTTGGTCCCCRCAAATCTGTCTTTGAACATTTAGCTGCTTGGGATACAAGTACTATTTAGAATTTATATTTTGATGTGACAAAAAGTTGCAGAAAGGGCAAGAGGRCTAATTCTTTGGGATATCCTTTGGAATTGCAGTTGTCTTGTTGTTGCACAGAACTGATGGTGAYCTTTGTTTCAGAAGGACTGACTATGTAGTCCGACCTAGCACTGGAGAGGAGAAACGTGTTTTTCAGGAGCAGGTAAGAGGAAAATCTTCTCGATTTTAGACTCGCATGTTGAAACAGTTTTGGCAAGAAAGTCAGTTGTATACTCTCCAGAAACTTATGTTAATGCAAAAATAACAAATGTCTTCACCTTCCACGTAGGTTCATACTTCTCAGTACATACACAGGTGTTTTTGTCTCTTAATAATAGCAGTAATTTATTTATACAGTGTTGTAGTATGTCACAATATAAAAGCTCTATCTCTTCATGGCTCGTGTAGCACTTTTCTCTGTGTTTCCCCCTGAGTTGTATCCCTCTTGTTTGCAAACACAGGAGCGTTACCGGTACAGTCAGCCCCACAAGGCTTTCACCTTCCGAATGCATGGCTTTGAGTCGGTTGTTGGGCCTGTGAAGGGGGTGTTTGACAAGGAAACCTCGCTAAACAAAGCCCGAGAGCATTCTCTCCTGCGCTCAGACCGACCAGCATATGTCACCATCTTGTCCCTTGGTAAGGTGCATCCTTTGCAGAAAAAAAAAAAGAAAATTCAAGTAACCTCTGTAATCCTTGTAGTGAGCAAATAAGCACTGTGAGAGTGAAGATAAAGCAAAGCAGAAACGGAAGAACTTGGATAGAAATAGTGAATTTTAAGCTCTGCTTTTTCGGTCACAGTTCGTGATGCTGCCGCTCGCCTTCCTAATGGAGAAGGAACCCGTGCTGAGATCTGTGAGCTGCTGAAAGATTCCCAGTTCCTGGCTCCCGATGTCACAAGTGCTCAGGTAAGCTGGATGTCACTCCTTTCCTCCAAGAGGCGCTCCTAAAATACAATCTGCAAATCCAGRGAGTATTCACTAAGTAACTCTCATACTCCCTGTACTTGCAAAGGAGAATTGTTATWTGTATCATTCTTGTGAGCTACACCTTCCCTGAACTCTGGGTGATGGAAAAACAGCTAGAAAGGCCACGTAATTAATACCACGTCATGTAGCTGCTCTTAGTTTAGACTGAAAAACACCATCAGTTCTCACCAGCTTTGGCTGAAGTTCCATTTAATCTGAATAGAAGAGCAGCACCTTCTGCTGCAACATCTGTTCTTTAGGGACAGGCTGCCCTTGCTCAAATGAACATTGCTAGCAAAGTTTGAGAGTTTTATGCCCAATAGGATTTACTTTCCTGGTCATGACCTCTGGCCAGCTAAAGTTGAGGCATCTTGTGATCYTGTGACTTCTCAATTTGCAGGTTAATACTGTTGTTAGTGGCGCTTTGGACCGCTTACATTATGAGAAAGACCCCTGTGTSAAGTATGATATTGGCCGCAAGCTATGGATATACCTGCACCGGGACAGGAGTGAGGAAGAGTTTGGTAAGTCTGGCTTGGTGACGCTGCCCAATTCTGTATTTTCCATAGCAAAGATATTTATAAAGCTTGTTTTGTGTTTTGCTTTCTGCACTACTGAGCTTCTTCACTTCAAYTGGATGCCAAACATTAATTTATCAGTCCAGCTCTTTTCTCTGTGCAGTCAGGTTGGTAAGGGTAGTCCCTCAGCTAAGTCCAGTCCTACATTATAATGCATCAATTTGAAAGGAATATTTGCTAGATTTTACGGTGAATTTACAGTGTTGGATGGCCACTTTCTTAACTGTGTTTGTCTGTGCACAGTTCAGGAGCTGTAACTAGTAATTTCTGTTTGCAGAACGAATTCACCAGGCTCAAGCTGCTGCAGCAAAGGCCAAGAAAGCTCTTCAGCAAAAGCCAAAACCTCCAGCAAAAATGGTAAGTTTGTTTGCCCAGGTTTTTGTAGATGGTTTTAGGATGGGCAATGAGATAGGGGCTTAAGTTAGATTAATCCATAAACTCTGCATCTCCAGCAGATAAATTTTATCTCCTATTTGAGTTGTCAATTACTTGTGGATATGCAAACATGAGCGTTTAGCCCTGGGTTAATTAACTGACTGGAGAGGGAAGGCCAGAACTTCTGCTTCTGGCCGCAGGACGTCCTGCTTGACGTGGTTCCTTTGCAGAAGTCTAGCAGCAAGGAGAGCTCTGCAAAAGCCCTCCCCAGCAGCACCGCGGAGCCCGGCCAGCAGAGCCTCAGTGACTCCAGCCTGCCACCGACCCCCGTGACGCCTGTGACCCCGACTGCSCCCGCGTTGCCTGCCACTCCCATCTCCCCGCCGCCAGTGGCCGTCGTTAGCAAGAGCGGCCCCAGCACCGCGTCGGAGCCCACGAAACCCAGCCAAAGGTCTGCTCTCCTTCTGTCTCTTGCTTCACCATGTTCTGATGTTCTCCTGCTCTCCTGCTACATCTTTCTCCCYTCCACAGCGTTCTGCTGGTGTCCTCCCCTACCATGCCCCAGCTCGGCACGTTGCTCTCCACGGCGCAGAGCTCCCCGGCGCCACAGGCAGCGCCTGCGCGGGCGGGAGCCCATGCGCCGACCTCGGGCCTGCCGCAGGTGCGAGTGGTCACGGCCCCGGCCAACCTCTCCTCTGGGGCTCAGCAAGCGCCCGTGGTGACGCAGCAGCAGCAGCAGCAGCCTCCTACGTCCGGGCCGCAGATCCGCGTTCCAGCCACGGCCTCGCAAACCAAAGTGCTGCCGCAGGTGAGACTGCGTGGGAACGGTGAGGCAGCTCTCCTGTGGGGCTCCGCAGTGGTGCTGGAATGGTTCAACAGGGCTTATTTGCATCCTTGGAACATGCAGTTAGGTGCAGGGCAGGAGCCTGGAAACAGTTGTGTGTAATACTTTTGAGTCCCTGTTCTGTTCCCCTTTTGTTTTTATTTCTGTGGTGCTGCTAGTATAGCATAACAGCAAAAAAAATCCATAGAACTTGAAGGCTAAGGCATGACGTGAAAAGAATTGAGTATTAATCTGTCAGTGTTGTACTGGGCTGCTCCTAGGCTGTCTCTGTGTCTTGCTGTAGGCTGTGATGACTCTACCGGTGAAAGCTCAAACGAGCCCCGTGCAGGTGCAGAGAGCAGGAACCTCCGTGACGGGACAGACGGGCATCGCTGTGGCGGGACTGTCCGCAGCCCCCAGTGCTGCTGTAAAGCCGGTAACCAGCTCTCCGGGCAGCTCTGCTCCAAGCACCTCCTCTACCACTGTCATCCAGAACGTGGCTGGCCAGAATATCATCAAGCAGGTGAGAAGGGAGCACGTGGACTCGCTCGGTGTCTTTGCTGTTTCCTGGTTTTGACAGATTTGGTAGGCAAATATGTAAAAATTATGCAAGTTGTAGTGAGCCCTATTACTGTATGACTTGATTTGCCTCCTCTTGGGYGGTTTTCCTTTGTGTCTGCCTGTGCCTGTGGTCGAGCTTGATAGAGTTGCCTCTCTGATCCCTTGCAGGTGGCTATTACAGGGCAACTCGGCATGAARACCCAGCCAGGAAGCGGTATTCCCCTCACGGCTACCAATTTCCGGATCCAAGGGAAGGACGTGCTGCGCCTGCCGCCCTCCTCCATCACCACGGACGCAAAGGGCCAGACGGTGCTGCGCATCACCCCGGACATGATGGCCACGCTGGCCAAATCTCAAGTCACTACTGTCAAACTCACTCAGGACCTTTTCACGGCGGCTGCGGGAAGCGGCGCCGGCGGCAAAGGCCTCTCTGCAACTTTGCACGTGACGTCCAACCCTGTCCAGACGGCCGACTCCCCGGCCAAGACCAGCACGGCCACTTCGGCCGCTTCCAGCGYGGCTGGGAGCACCGTGGTTAAAGTGACTCCCGACCTAAAGCCCGCAGAGCCCCCGAGCTCCGCCTTCAGACTGATGCCTGCTCTRGGCATGACGGTGGCAGACCAGAAGAGCAAAACCATCACCACGGTGGCAACCACCGAGGCCAAGCCGGCTGCTACCATCCGGATCGTGCAGGGGCTGGGGGTGATGCCCCCCAAGGCYGGGCAGGCTATCGCTGTGGCCACGCACGCCAAGCAGGCGCCCTCTTCCTCGGCCATGAGCGTGCCTGGTACAGCCCCCGCCGCCGCGGTCTCACTGCCCACCGTGAGTGCCACCGTGTCCAAAGCAGTGGCCGTGGCCTCGGGCGCCGCCGGGACTCCCATAACTTTGGGCACAGGAGCCACTGCTGTGCGGCAGGTCCCCGTGAGCACCACGGTGGTATCCACGTCCCAGGCTGTAAGTAACACTAAGATTTTCTGGAGGGTGGCGGGGACAAAGGGGAATTCTARAGATTGGTGATTCCAGTCTGAAAATGAAAAGAAAAACAAAAAAAACTGCACTGTAATTGCCTATTGTCAGGGATTTTTTTTCTGCTGAACTCCCCACTACTCCTCATACGTTCTTCAACTTCTCTAGGGGAAGCTGCCAGCACGAATAACAGTGCCCCTGTCRGTGATCAGCCAGCCAGTGAAAGGCAAGAGCGTCGTCACTGCCCCCATCATCAAGGGCAACCTTGGGGCCAAGTGAGTACTTTGCATAAAAAAGGGTTATAGAGGTCTGGGATAAATCAGGTTCTAGAGACCTGTTTCTTCTTCCATGAATTCTGGCYGTGTCTCCCTTAATTAAATCTTCCAGGCAGAGCACTCTGCACCTTGCTATTTTTTTGCCTTCCTTGGGAAGTGCTCAGGTCTCATCAGGCTGACGCAGCGGTGTGCACAGCTTGGAGTTAAAGCATTTAGTTCACGTGATAAAATAGTTTTCTCATCATGTCAATAATTGACACAAACTTGTTGCTTTTGTAACCTGCACTATTGTTAAAAAAATGTAAAATCATTAATGAACAGGAGAAGTAACTTCAGTCTCTTAGCACCTGAAGAGCTGTTTAAGCAGACCCAGGAAAGCACTTTCTRTAGATGAACCACAAATTAAGTTGACCTACATTGAGATAAATGCATTATGGAATGGGGCATAGGAGATGGGCCTGCTCTGCTGTTCCCTGACCTTTCCATGATTCTCTTCCCRTAGCATCAGTGGCTTGGGTAGAAATATCATCCTGACTACGATGCCTGCAGGGACRAAACTGATTGCTGGGAACAAACCAGTGAGTTTTCTGACTGCACAGCAAYTGCAGCAGCTGCAGCAGCAAGGCCAGGCCACGCAGGTAAAACACCTAAAATGATTCTATTGTTTGCTTTACTTAACATCTCCATGAGGACTTTACACATGAGGTTCCATAAAAACTATATTAAGCACGTGCATTGTTTCACCTCCTTTACCTTTCTAGCATTCAGATAGGTTTTGAAATGTTTTTGAAGTACCAGTAGTGAATGTAAAACCATAAGTCCTGCCCAAAAGTGTTTCTGRCAGATTAAAGGATTCTTATTGTACACTTGGCTTTTTTTTTAGTACTCTCTATTTTTGAGATCTACAGGTCTGCATTGCTTGGAGAAGTTGCATCTCTTGGTTGTACATGCGTGTGTTTGACTACAAGCTCAGTGTTCAGTAATTCCAACAAGTAATCTGCTCTGAGAGCTCTTGGTAACAAGCCTGTAGAAGTGAAATATCCAGTGGATCAGAGGCATTCTTCTGCAAGCTTGTGAAAGYAGTTGACCTAGAGCTCTTCCTTCAAAACTAGTCCTTGCTTTCTAATTGTGAGATCTCTCGCCACCATATGAGCAATAGATGCGCTGATCTTGTGCCACAGTCTGTTCTTGATGTATTTTGCTGCTTTGTCCTGTTCTTTTAGCTGAATTTTTGTTGTGATGAAAGCTGGTGCAAGAGCAGGATGCAAGTGCAAAGTGTCATGAGRTGGTTCTTGGTTCTTGACATGAGTTGATTTTTTTCTCTTTGTTTCAAACAGGTGCGAATTCAGACAGTCCCAGCCTCCCATCTGCAGCAGGGAACAGTGTCTGGCACAACTAAAGCAGTTTCCACCGTGGTCGTGACGACTGCTCCGTCTCCAAAACAAACCCAAGATCAGCTATGAGCACTGGTTTGGAAGTAGATCTGCTTTCCAGGAACATCCYTGATTCCATTGGCATCAGAGCTAGGGACTGGACTGAAATCCACCGTGTGCCAAAAGCAACAYGCTTGTCTGGAGGCAGCTTTGTGACGTCTAGGTAGAAATGCCACAGCAGAACGTGCTGGGCTTACAAAACGTTTTCAGTGCTGATGTGTAAAGCCAAGTCCTGTGGCACCGATTGTGTAAGAAGTGTCTTCCTCCTTTGCTCTCCTCCAATCCAAATGGCTTTTTCCAACAGGTCGCCTATCGTTTCTGGGCATTTTGGGTTGTAGACAAAGCAGTTMATCTTGGATCTTCCTTCACCAGTGGAACTTGCTTGGAAGGCAGAATTCTTTGGCTTTTCAAAGTCACAATGAAGATGCATCCGTTTCCTGGAGACTAGTTGTCAAGACTTCAAGTGACTTGGACACCAGAGTTTGTAACATAGCCTGGAAATAGATCCCTAACACATTCACTTTACTATTTATAGACTTTTTTTTTAATACATCTGCACTCAAGCTTCACATTAAAGAGATCCCACTTCCATGTCACGTGTTAGTCAGCCTTTGTTATGCTTAAGGGCAGGGAGAGTCCCTCAGCAAAGCATTTAATGTCAAAAAAAGTACTAGCAACCATAGGTAAGGGTGAGAACTGGAGGAAATAAGGGAGATCTCTGTGCAAGTGTGTCAGCAAATGGAGTATTCTGTAAAGCAGAAAGAGCATTCACCAGAAACTTCTTCCTTKAGTTTTCCTCAATCACCTTTTTATCAGTCAAGCAAAGACTGTAGCTTGTTTTAAAAAAAAAATGGACTATGATTTGAAGTATACCCAAGGATTTGGGTAGAGGAGATGTTTTAACGCATGAGCCCGGCCTTTAGTTTGATTCTTATCTTTGCAATTTTTGTTTCCTGTATAAATTGTTTGAATTTTGCACATAACCGGGAACAAATCTGTTGCTRTTCTGACATGACCTGGAAGCATTCTTTGAATGAGAAGAAATGTTGAACTAGAAAAAGAATAAAAGTGCAGAAAGCCTTACAAATCTATCCACCATCTCTCTGCTGTTGTCTACAGCTTGGGGTTTTGTGTGCAATGCTTGTCTGGCCTGTCAGGAGCTCATAGATTGTCCAACTTCCTTTGCAAGGTGGAACTCTTAAATATTTTCTCTATTTTAAAATATATGGGGTTTGCTTTGACTTAAATATTACTGTATATTGTATATAATCTTCCCAGTGTCACTGGGAGCTGTGTGTCTTGCTGTTCAGACACCTGAGCCGTGCAGGTTACAATASCTAACCTAGTTTGGGGTGGATTGCAGGAAATCAGGTATTTAAGTAAAAGTGGATAGCAGSCAGGACTCAGTAAGCAGGACACACCAAACCAGCATTTTCAAGCCTGCACGTGAAGTATGAATTATATACCTCAGGGAGGGAATTTGGAGTGCTGCAGGTTTGCCAAGTTTTGTACCTATTTGTACCTCTTTTGTATGTTTAATCTGTCAGCTGAGTYGACAACAGGAAGGCCTGTGGTTTGGGAGGGAGGTGCTGAAATTAAGTCCTTTTTATCTGAAAAAGAACACCGGAGCCAGTTGTAAAATGAAAATGAGAAATGGAAAGGACTAAGCTAAGCATCTCCTTGTGCTGCTCSTGTAGAATCCACTAAGCTCAAACCAAATTCTGCATCTATTTCTCTTCATTCATACAATTCTTCAGTTTCAAAGCCTAAAACTGAATGCTGCAAGTTGTTAACGGTGCAAAGCACCTTAGATTTGCATGAATCCTCTTGCAACTGACTGCACGCATGTGGCACCGGAGAATGTGTCGGGCTGGGGTCCAGCTGCTGTCTTGCTGGGGGGGCTTTTGGGTTCCAGCTTATTCTGGGCACTTAAGACRCATCCACAAAACCCTCTTTGAGATGTGGGGTCCGCTTTGCACAAGTCCAACAGAAATTCCCATCCGTGGACCGTGAAATTCTCTCTCAGCTTGTAGAGGAGCCCTAATTACTTTCCAGTTGCAAATGCGACTTGAATCTTGACATAACACTTTGAGACCTGAAAAGTGGTAAATCAAGGTAAGATGTTCTAAGAACCAATTTTTTACAATTAACCAGTTACTGTTTTTCCCAATTTTATTGTCCCACCATCCTATGTCATCTCGGCATGATTCTAGCAGCCCAAAGTCACAAAATTAACTGGATTCCTGTTCCAAATGTGTTAGGATGCTGGAGCTTTTGAGGTTTTACTATAAACACCACAGGAATCCAAGAAATAAAGCCTGGAAGGGCACAGCCTTCATTACCATACGTTGCTAAAAAGTTCTCTGTCCTCAGCAACAGTTTAATTGTCTTCCAAATAAGTCATTTCCTTTTATTTCCAGGTGGACGTTGGCAAGAGAGCCAGAACAGGTCGTGGATTTGCAGATGCCAATGACTTCCTCAGAAAGGATTTCTTATGCTGGCAATTAGCAGTTGAATGCATGAGGCTGTTGTTTTCCCTCGAGCCAGAAATATTAGGTGGGTAACAAGGTGTCGTCATGGACGTCTAGCTTTTTTGCAAAAGGTTTTGGGTGCTTTTTAATGAAAGAAGCAAAAACCGTTAGCAAAAAGAGCAAGTTGGAACTGGCTAACCAAAATTCCTGCCCCTTTCCAGCACCTTGGAGCTTTCCACATTCTCCCATTTCACCAGCCTGCAAGGCTATAGCGTTTTGCTGGAATTTGCAGCAGGACTAGCAGAAAAAGAAAGGCCATTTCAGGCCACGTTGCTGTACAATTAAAGCCATTTTTTGTAGGTTTTGTGTGTGTTTATGATAAAAAGAAAGTTGCTGATGGGTCTTAGATGCTAAGAGCAAAGGAACTCTTTGATACATCATCCTCTGCTCCAGATTTTTGAAGTCATTTGGCTCTTTAACAATTAAAGCCTGGCTTTGAATGATGCTCCCAGGAAAGGTCTGCTCTCCATGCCCTAGAGTCACAGAGCTGCCCACAGCGTGAAGCTGCTGTTCAGGAATGATTGCCACCAAATTTGCATGTCACGGGGAAGATTGGATCTAACTTGGCTAGGGCTCAGCCTTGTGTTGCTGCCGGGTCACCCGGAGCACCCCAAGGGTGCCAGGTTTGGCTCGTACCTTTGGAAGGGATCTGAGCAGAGCAGTGGGCGTGAGGTGCCCCAGCACGAGGCCTGCTCCAGTTCAGCTGGATTAAGTCCCATTCCGAGGGTTTCCAGGGATTTTGCGGAACAAGCCCATGCATTCCTTAATCTCCCATGCTAGCAGCTGCATTCTCACCATGCCCCACTAGAGGGATAGCGGGAAAAAACATACAGTTTAGAGTCCCAGAGACCACTGGGACTGGAACAKCTCAGAAAAATACAAGTATATACCTCCAAAAAGTGAGGGAAATGAGAGGAGTAATCAGTGACAGCCGTGTGGTTTGTGGGTTTCGCTCTCACTTGAGGTAACATCATTGCACAACCTGAACTTTAGATTTTTCTAAGATATATATCATATCTTTAACGTTTTTTGCTCTTCTCTGTGCCCAGGCCAGGCAGGGGAGCCCAGGCCAGCTCCACCTCTCTGCAGCAAACAGAGGTGACCCGGGCAGCTCCCCGGAGGTGGCGTCTGCATCTTTCACCCGGGTAAGTCACAGCCTCCTCGGCTTACGCATTCGCAGGTTGTTAAGCAGACMGGCCCTGAACTCCCTTTGAAACTTGGGTGTGCCCCCGTGCAGCCGGGTTTCAACATCCCCTGCCAGAAACCGGGCAGTCCAGCCCGTCCACTCTGCAATTCGACTGGCAAACGCTGCAGCTGCTGATTCAGAGCACCCGGAAGAGCTTCTGCTTTCACAAGTCACGGAAAAGACCCGGCAAACCAGAACACATAGAGTCTGGGATGTATTTTCGAGTCCTGTGGATTCCCATCCTATTCCTGCCAGCTGGCTGCTACGGTTAGGAAGAGGCACGGGAAAGGGTTTGCCCCTCAAAGCCATCTCGGAGCTGCTTGCAGCACGCTGGAGGGCTGGGGGTGGACGTTTGCAAGCTGCTTGTTCCCATCGCGTGCTCCCGTTGCTCTTCATGCCCCTGCCTGCCACGGGATGGAGCTCATCACTAGTGCCCTGCACTCTCATCGCCCCAGGAAGGCAGCGTGAAATGGAAATGCTTTTGTCTGGGTGCCAAGACCTGAGAAACTGGTGTTTCCTGGTGGTGCAAGGGGCAAAGCTGCTCGTGATCCCTGCTGAGGTGCTGTGTTGAAAGCGGGACTCTCGCTCCAGAGCTTTTGAGGCTCCTGAGATCATAAGTTCGCATCCAAACGATACAGCCTCACAGCATCACGTAGCCAGCTGAAAGCCACTCGCTGCGTTTTTAGAGCTCCCATTCTCCAAGGTCACTTTTTTTCCCCTCTGCATTACAGACCGAGAGCCCGGATCACGCTGGGACAACCTGCCCGAGGCCCCAGAGCAGGAAGATTTTCAGACCAGCATTCACCACCCAACCGTGCTCCTTTGCTGGCCAGGGGTTACCAGTTCAATAGGAAACCGCAGCGCTTCGGATGACATTTTCCTCTCCTCCCAGTGAATCAGCCTTTTATTTACTSTGTGGAACGCGCAGTAACAGGACACCCCGGTGAGTTTTATCTCTCCATCTCTTTTCAGTGCCGGGACTTGCCAGACCGGATTGCACCTTGTAGCTGCAGACACAGATGGGCCGGTTTCAGGGCTGTCTKGCAGGAATCTGGGTGGGAGGGCCCTGCCAGTGAAATCTGAATTTAGGAGTCTCAGGGAGCGCTTGAGACAGCGAAGAAAACCCTTTGCCAGTGACTGTCTGAACGCAGCCCTTGGCTCTGGGCATGGACGGTGCTTATTTGTGGAGCTAAAATTGCTGGGAACGGTCTCCGTGGGAAGGCATTTCCCCCTGCGGGCCTCTGCTCCTCGTGTAAGCAGCTGCTTTYCCCACCTCTTTTCCCCGCGTGGCTTTTCCCCGTCTGCTTTGGGACTCCTGTTTGGGTGGAACTCGCCCCGCTTTAGCTCTTGGGGCTCAAATACAGTCGTGACAGAGCTGGAGGTGGCTGCCAGAGGTTAAATGGAGCCTGAAGCGAGCGATCTCCTTCCTCCTAAAGGTGTGTTCAGCCTCATTGTGCTGCTGCCCGAATACCGCCGTGGCCACACTGATTCCGACAGACAAGCGGAGGAGGAAGAGGTGAMAACTGTTGTTTAATGAGCCCCTATAGGTGAGAAGAACCCGAGGCTTTCWTTGTTGCTGATTGCTGCCGCTACATGTGGGTAAGTTATTTGATTTTTCTGCTTCCATTGCCTCCTCCTTCACCCCAGAGCCGGTGACTGTGCTGGGCAGGGCATCCTTTGCTCAGACCTGAGACCCGTGTGAGTGTCTGTCACTGCAAAGCACGTGACGCTCTGTTGATGCAGAACTGCAGCTTCCGCGATCTGGGTCTGGCCAGGGCCCAAAAAAGGGGGCCTTGAGCTACCACGATGACTTAGTCATTACTGCAACACAGGCGCTACGTAAACCGTGGCTTTAGCAGCTAAGAAACAGGAATCCTAGCATTTATTTCGGGCTCTAAAACAGCTGCCTCCTAGCTAGATGGTATTTTAGACTGCTGCACACACTGCTTGCTCCCTTCTGAGGCTGCCCCCCTTTCCCCCCAGCCCCTGCAAAAGGAGCTCAGGCTTTGGTTCCATGCAGTGTGTCCTGCAAGCACCTCCCTGCTGCGTGGGAATCAAGGGGCAACCTCTGCTTTGGTAAAGACAGAGCTCGGGGAGATGCAAAGATGCAGGAGTGGGGAAGACAGACGTRTTTGAGGGCTGGGTGGTACCGATAGGAAGGGCTTGAGCATCACTTGCTGGTAGCCCTGAGAAGAGCCCTGGCGCAGGACAATCCAGCTCTGCCCGGGCYGAGTTTACTAGAGCGAAACGCGCGGCGGAGGCTGCCGGGGGGGAGGCGAAACGCGGCGCTTCCGGGCGCCCGCACCTGCGGCGAGGAGGAGGAGCCGGGAGGCGGCGCGAAGGCCAGCGGCCCCGGGGAGCGCCGTGCGGGGCGGCCGCAGCCGCCGCTCGCCATGGAGCGCGGCGCCGCCGGCAGCATGAAGTTCAGYGCCCGCGCCAAGGTGAGCAGCGCCCGCGTCCCCCCGGCCTCGCCGCGGCGAGGCTGAGCCCATGGTGCTGTCTCCGAGCCCCCTGCTCGCCTCCACGCGGGGCGCTCGCGCCGGGCGTTGGGGCYCTCTTGAGCTCATGGGATGCGTTGGGGCTATGGCTAAGGCAGCAGCGGGCGCCGTCCTTCCCTCCTGCCGCGCTCATCCTAGTGTCAATCCTTGGAGAGAGGAGTTCTCAGCTTTGCCAGGTTAATAGGGCTGAGGTGGATGTGGGAAGCGGTTGGATCTGGCTGCGCGCACGGGGCACTGCCTGTGGACTGGGCTTTGGGAGCAAATCCCGGTGTTCCTCTCCTAGCACCGGGTTCCTCYGGGAGCACCGCGCGCTGCTCGGCGGGCCAGTTTTACCGCTGTTCTTGCCAAGGGCAGGCAGCAATCAGGAAGCTCCGTGAGCGAGGGGCTGGGGCCCGGGGCGGGCACGGGACCTTTGCTCTGCAAACACCACACGGCTCTCCAGGGAACAAAGGCAGTGCGAGGAGGGCCCAGCCGTGGGGAAGGAGCCGGAGCAAAGTTCTCGCCCAGCACACGGTGGAACGGGCCCCGTGGAATGGGAAAAGTTTGGGTTGTKTCAGGAGCCAAGAGAAGCTGCTTCCACGAAGCACCGCGTTGCCCGAAGCCCCTGCTCYGGGGCCAGGCCTGTGCAAACATTAACTTAGTCTCTTCTGTAATAAACAGCCTGGATTTCGGTTTCTCGTGTGACTCAGGAGGGTCACGGGGTGAGGACGGGCTATAGAGAGYGGAGCCGAGGACTTGGGATAGGTGTGGGACTTGGATCGCTCCCTCTCGCACATGCCCTCCCTGCCAGGAAAGTGGGACTCKGTGTCCCGTTTCCTGCTCCCTATTCCCTCTTCAGGTCAGATGCCGGCGTTTTATCGCCCGATTGCCCTTAATAAGGAACTGAGGCAGAAAAATAAAACGCTGGCAAAGTTCCTTCGGGGCTTTACTGTCCGTGTTGGTGAAACCTCAGCGAAACTTGTCTGCTCGTTCCCTGCTGTTCTTATCAGGAGCTCCTAAGGAGCTTGTTCTCCTGGGGCTCTGCTGAACAGCAGTGATCCCCTCCCAAAACAGCCCCGGGGTTTCCAGCGGGAGCAGAGCTGTTTCGGCTGAGCATGTTACAGGCCAGGCTTGGAAAATATCAGTTCAAGCGACGGGAATGCGGAGAGTTGGAGTATCGCTTAAGTCGTGGCGCTTCCCAAGGGAGCGGCCCTGGAARCCTTGGTCCCCAGGAGTCCTCTGTCACCGGAGGATATTCCTGCTTTCCAGTACAGCGTTTCCAGCCCCGCGTCTGCTGTGGCGGTTCCCACCGCCCCCGTGTGCCTGCTGCCTTTCCTGGTGACGGAATTAGTCACTTGTGCATCTTCTGGTTTGTCCAGTCGGGCAGATTATCCCGTCTAAAAATACACGATGTGTCTGGAGCAGGATGCGCTCCAAGGAGTCGCCCACCGAGCACTGCATCCCTCTGTGCCGGGCACCCCTTTTCCAGCCTTCCTCTCTGAGGGTTTCCAGGATCCTAGGCACTTTTTGGTGGAGAAGATGCTCCCTTTGGTCCTTCCCAAAATGCTGGGAGTAAAACAGAGCGTGAGATGGTGCTGGGGAGCCCTGTGCTGGTTGTCCCGTTCCGCTGCGGGGCTGCCTGGTGTCTTCCTCATCCTTTCACCGGAGCGGGACTTTCCTCCCGGGATGCTGCACGGATGCAGCGGCCCAACCAGCCCAGTGATGCTCTAATGTGGAGCCTCCCTTCCTAGGGCAGAGGGATCCCTGAGCTGATGGATGGCGAGCACGGAGGGTAGAGGAGCAAGAGGAAGTAACTGAACCCGTGACTAATACAGGGAGAATATCGGAGGAGACTTTTCCTTTAAGGGCGTTCAATTGAAATAGCTTCTCCGAGGAGGATGGGAGGCTCAGGCTTGAGTCACGTTGTGCTGGTTCCTGGAGAGTCACGGACGAGGGGAGGGCAGGACGCGCGTGCCCAAGGTGTGGAACCGGGAGCGCAGCAGCTCCCGGTGCCTCTCAGGGCTTCGGGGCTGCTCGTGCACTTGGACAGGGTGATAACAACAACCAGCATCCCCTTCGAGGACGCTCCGCGCTCCGAATCCCAGGCCTGGACCGGGGCAAACTGACCATGTTCAGGACAGCCCTGGGCTCCTGGCCTTGGCTTCTCTTTTTGCCCGAGGAGCCGGTTCCCGGCACAAGGGGGGCTGAACTTCCTTGCCCAACTTCCTTCGGTGCTGCTGAAGCCACAGGCCGGGCTGCGTGTGGCACGAGGGCTGTGTCTGGCACGGGGGAGAGCGGCTGGACTTCCCTTCCTCTTTAATCACAGCACTTGCTCCTGCCCAGGGGCCTTCTCTTTGCAAAGACGCAACCTTGAGCTCTAAGAAGGGCAGCGGAGCCCTGGGCTGCGGGATCAGCAGCTCCTGGAGCAGCTGCAGGCCTGGAAAACAGGACCACGGGTCTCTCCTTGCTCCCCCTTTGGAGCTCCAGGCGGTTTTTCCTCGCTGGCCGCAGGAGGTCTGGAAAAGCGGCTGCTTTGTGACCGCATCCGTCGTTTAAGCCCCGGGGCTGCTGCTTTGCTGTGGGTGTTGGGCCAAATGAAATGCCTTTCTTGTGCAAACAGCAGCGACTTGGAGCCGCCGGAGCCCCAGCGCTGCCAGCGGGAGGTGGGAGATGCTGTAGGGAAGACTGTTCCCTTTTCCTGGCAGGATAAGGAAGGATCCCAAGGCTGGGGATGTCTTGTGTGCTCTGGGAACCAATGTGAGCCACGTGGTTCTTCTGAGTGCTCAAAGATGGGGGCTGAACTTGAGGCAACCCTGACTTTGAAGTAACAATTTCTTGAGTTTCCTCCTTTTGGTTTATTTGGGGAAAATACCCCAACTGAAGACCATGCCCCTCTAGCCCTGATTGCCATTTATTAAGGATTAAGTATTGCAAAGTGCTTTGCAAATGGGGCGTAAGGTGCCCATTCAATGCCCTGTTATCACTTCACCAGCCTCTGAAGTGATATTTAGGGCTGCCCTTTTCACTGCCCCACTCTCTCAGGACATGAACAACCTGGAGGAAGGGGTGGAGTTCCTGCCTGCCATGAACTCCAAGAAGATGGAGAAGCGCGGCCCCAAGCGATGCATCGTCATCAACGTCGTGCTCGTCGCCTTCCTCCTTGTCTCCCTCGTAGCCGGCCTCCTCGTTTGGCACTTCAAATGTGAGTGTGGAGCCAGTTCTCCTCCTGGCCTCCATCCATCGCGGGGGACTTGTGCTGATGGCGACGTTCCCTTCCAGTCAGGAATGCGCCCGTCCACAAGGTTTTCAACGGCAACCTGCGGGTCCTCAACCAGCATTTCATCGACGCTTACGAGAACTCCAGCTCGCCCGAGTTTGCCGTCCTCGCCAAGAAGGTGAAGAGCACGGTAAGGCGCTTCACCAGCCCCACCACGGCCTGTCCCTCTCGCCCCGTGGCTGCAGGGACCCTGCGTGTGAGCTGGCCGGGGGCTTTCTCACCCCTCTAAGTGCCCCATTGGCCTCTGCAGCCTGGGGATGCCTGGTGCACATCCCGGCCTTCCCTTTTCCCATCCTTGAAACTCCTTGCAGGTGGAGGAGATCTACCGGGGTCATGCTGCCATAGGGCCCTACCACAAGGAGACAGTAATAACTGCGTTCAGGTGAGCACAGCCCGGGCTGAGCCTCATCCCGAGCTGGAGAATCAGCAGCAGAGCCTCGCAAAGCACCCCCCAGGCTGGCAGGGGATGTTGTTGAGCTCAGCACCTCTCCCTTCCCTCCAAAAATGGGCCTTGTGGGAGGCCCCCCTGCTTGCTCTGGCCTCACGGCCACTTGTCCCCGCAGCGAAGGCAGTGTCATTGCCTACTACTGGTCGGAGTTCGTCGTGCCTGCGTACCGGGAGAAGGACCTGGACAGCGCCATGGCAGAGAGGCAGAACCTCGTGCAGAGGCTGAACTCGCGCCCGCGAAACCCGGTGCTGCGGGTGGAGGCCGTGGTCGCTTTCCGTGAGTGCCCACGTGGGGGGGACGGCGGGGGCCTCGGCAGCCCCGGCCGCCACCCTGAGGGCTCACGGCACCTCCCTTTGCTCCTGCAGCCGTTGACCCCAACATAGCCCGCTCCGCCCGAGACAGTAAGTGCCGATTCTCAGGCTCGTTAGCCTCTTTGCATCCCCTTCTCTATCCTCCACTCCCTCCCCTGGAGAAAGGGCTGCTCCTCCTCCTCCTCTGCCCCATTGACCTGATGTTCTCCCGGGCAGATAGCTGCATTTTTGCCCTCCACGCCAAGGAAGGGGAAGTCACCAGCTTCGCCACGCCAGGCTTCCCCAACAGGCCCTACCCCAACAACGCCCTCTGCTACTGGGCCCTGCGGGCCGACGCCGAGCACGTCATCAGCCTGACCTTCAAGACGTTCGACCTGGAGCAGTGCACGGACGGCAGCGACTACGTCAAGGTGTACAACTCGCTGAGCCCTGTGGAGCACGATGCCATGGTGAGGTGAGGCCCCCTCGTCCCTCGGGAGATGAGAGAGGTTCCTCTTAGCTTCCGTTGGGTTCCGCTGTGACCTCCAGGGACACGACAGGGAGGAAATTCCTCCTGGGAATTGGGCTCGTGTCACTGCGCTGGCCTGGGCTTTTTCTGCCAGTGTTTCTGATGGATTTGGTCCATTCCTTTTCCATTATTTTCTCTAGACTCTGCGGGAACTACGCCCCTTCCTACAACCTGACCTTCCTGTCGTCCCAGAACGTCATGCTGGTCACGCTGGTCACCAACAAGGACGGGAGATTCCCCGGCTTTAAGGCCGAGTTCTTCCAGCTCCCGAAGACGAAAGGTGAGTGGGGGGCCTGGGCTCGTCAGGGATGTCCCAGGCCTGGTCCCCTTCCTCTCGGAGCTGGCCCTGCCACGCTCTTCTTGGCTGCTCCCATGATGTGCCCTGAGGACGAGGTGGGATGAAAGTCTGCTCAGAGCACTTAAATGGCCTCCTGGAGTTGCTCCAAGCCTCGGAGCGGAGCTGCTCCCTCTAGAGATGAGCTTAGCCCCATTGGAGGCTGTTGCCTCCCTCCTTGGCCACTGGGAAGGCAAAAGCTCCTTGAATCCCTGTTTTCATGTCCCTGCTCCTCCAGCCTGCGGCGGGACCCTGAGAGGAGAGAGCGGCACCTTCACCACCCCCTACTACCCCGCTCACTACCCGCCAGCCATGGACTGTGTGTGGAGCATCGAGGTGAGCGCCGGCACCCACTCTTTCCTGCCCCCTAAGCGGAGACTGCTTGGAGGCCGGGCCTCAGCCTTGCTGACTGCCCCGTTGGGCCCCACGTGCAGGTCCCCTCCAACAAGAACGTCAAGGTGCGTTTCAACATGTTCTTCGTGCTGGAGCCAGGCATCCCCGTGAGCTCTTGCACCAAGGACTACGTGGCCATCAACAGCACGAGGTGAGGCCAGGCCCGGCAGGGTGGGATACGCGGTTGTGGTGGCCGTTGCTCTTGGGGATGTCGAGCAACCGAGCCCGTGGCTTTGCTGTGTGCTCTGCAGCAACACTGGCAGCGAACAGCGTGTCAGGCAGGGGTCTTGAGGAACTCGCCTCCAGGTCATTGCTGAGGTTGCAGCTCGGTGGGTTCTGCCTGAGTATTTTGATGGCAGCAGCGAAACTTGTCTCCGTGCTTGGATCTGGGCACTCGTTTTGGTGCCTGTGTCGCACTCAGGCCGCACAAAGTGACCTCGTGTGGCGAGGGAGGGCTCGGGACACCAAGCGAAGCCGCCTGTCTTGGCTCTCTTGCGCTCCAGGTACTGCGGGGAGCGCTCCCAGTTCGTGGTGGCCAGTCCCAACAGCAAAATACAGGTCCAGTTCCACTCGGATTCGTCCTACACTGACACGGGCTTCTCCGCCGAGTACCTGTCCTACGACTCCAACGACCGTGAGTTGAAACCTGTAGCCGAAAGGGAGGAATAATTGACCCCGGCTCTGTGGCCGAGGCAAACGATGGCCTCGGAGGGAAGGCTTATGGCGCGTCTCCTCCTCCTCCTCCTCCTCCGCTCAGCCTGCCCTGGCAAGTTCACGTGCAACACAGGCCGCTGCATCGACAAGGCCATGCGCTGCGATGGCTGGCTGGACTGCACGGACGGCAGCGACGAGCGCGGCTGCAGTAAGTCCCCGCTCGGCCTCTCGCGGCGCGGAGCAGCTCCGGCCTCCCTCGCCACCGCTCACTGCTCGCTGTGCCCGCTGCAGCCTGCACCGAGCAGCAGTTCAGGTGCCAGAACGGCTGGTGCAAGCCCAAGTTCTGGGTGTGCGACAACGTCAACGACTGCGGCGACAACAGCGACGAGCTCAAGTGCAGTGAGTGACCCGTCCGGGAGGCATGAGGCTCCTTGTGCCTCGCTGCTTCTCACGGGCTGGCCCTGCCTGCAGGCTGCTCCGAGGAGAGCTTCAAGTGCGACAGCGGCAAATGCATCCCCGCGGCGCAGAAATGCGACGGCAAGGACGACTGCGGCGATGGCAGYGACGAGGGCAGCTGCAGCAAGGGTGAGGAGGGCCGCTGAAGCGCGGGGCTGGCGCAGCKGGTGCCTCGGGGACGTGGCCATGACGTCCCCGGCGCTGACCCCGCTCTCTTGGACCGCAGCCCCCGTGAAGGTGTCCTGCAAGGAATACACGTACAAATGCCGCAGCGGAGACTGCATCAGCAAGCAGAACCCGGAGTGTGACGGCGAGCAGGACTGCGGGGACAACTCAGATGAGGAGAACTGCAGTGAGTGCCCCCAGCGCAACGCGGTGGGTGCAGGAAGGAGCCTTCCCGGGGTGACCTCTGGTGCTCTTGCCTCTGGCAGGCTGCGGGCTGCGCTCCTACGTCAAGAAGTCGCGCATCGTGGGCGGGCAGAACTCGGACGAGGGCGAGTGGCCGTGGCAGGCGAGCCTGCACGTCAAGGGCCAAGGCCACGTGTGCGGCGCCTCACTGGTGTCGGAGCGCTGGCTCGTCTCGGCAGCGCACTGCTTCGGCTACCTGCAGGGCATCAAGTAGGTGGGGGCTGCGTCGAGGCGCGCGGCGCCCTCCCTGGCGTGCGCGACGGGGCTCTGATGCTGCCCCGCGGGGCTCTTGCAGCTACGGTGACCCCAAGGTGTGGACGGCCTACCTGGGCCTCACGGATCAAGGCAAGCGCAGCGGCGCCAAGGTGCAGGCGCGCGCCGTGAAGCGCATCACGGCCCACCCCAGCTTCAACGACTACACCTACGACTACGACATTGCCGTGCTGGAGCTGCAGGAGCCCGTGGCTTTCTCCTCGGTCGTCAAGCCCATCTGCCTGCCCGACGCCAGCCACAACTTCCCTGCTGGCAAGGACCTCTGGGTGACCGGCTGGGGAGCCACCGTGGAAGGAGGTGAGCGCCGGGGGTGGCGGCGGGGCGGAGGAATTTGAGCCTGGAGCGCTTGTCAGCTTGTGTGCATGAGCTTGACTCGGGGCTGGAGGCAAGCGAGGCTCTCCAGGCCTCCAAGGGAGGCCAAATGGGGCTGTGCCATGCGCTGGTGCCCGCCGCACGCTCGTGACGTGTGCTCGCCTCTCCGTTGGCACAGGCAGCGGTGCCAGCATCCTGCAGAAGGCGGAAATCCGCGTGATCAACCAGAGCGTGTGCAACGAGCTGCTGCCCGGGCAGCTCACGCCGCGCATGATGTGCGTGGGCATCCTCACGGGCGGCGTGGACGCGTGCCAGGTAGGAGAGCCCCCGCTGACCGCTCCCTCCGTGTGGCCTTTCACGTGCGTTTCCACACTTAATGTACTACAAATCAGTGCAGCTCCATTCTGGTTCAGCCCACAAATGCAGGGCTTAATCTCCAAAAAATCTCAGAAATTATTGCTTGTGCTTGGCCACTTGTTTAGATGATTGGCTAAATAATGACGTTTGTATTTCCTGTGTGTGGGTYGGCGGGTGCTTTGGCTGACGCTGTCTCTTGGGCCGCAGGGCGACTCGGGCGGGCCCCTGGTCAGCGTGGAGAGCAGCGGGCGCATGTTCCTGGCGGGCGTCGTGAGCTGGGGCGACGGCTGCGCCCAGCGCGACAAGCCCGGCGTCTACACCCGCCTCACCAAGCTGCGCCAGTGGCTCCGCGAGCAGACGGGGCTCTAGGGACACGTGCGGGGACGCTGCCGCCCGGCGGTGACAAAGGGACACCCGGAGAGCCACGGCCACCGCCGGCGGCTTTGGCCCTCCCTCTACCTCACGCGCCTGCAGCTCGGGCTGTTGCTCGCCGCGGGGGTGCGGGCACCCGCAGGCCGCCCCACGGCCACGTCGTCGGCACAGGAGGCTTCCCCGTGGGGGTAAGTGCGGGGAGCTCCCCGGGAAGAGCCTGAGGGAACAGTCATTCCACTTAGATAGGGATAGGAAATAATAATAAAAAAAMCCCCAGATTTAAAACAAGAAAAGGAAAACAACAAGAAGAAAACACTTTGTGTTTTTAGAGGAAACCTTATCGGGTTCAAAACGAGGTTTTTGGAATATATTCTGGCTCCTGCATCTGTTCCCCAAGAGCTATCTGCCTCGCCTTGTGTGGCCTTGAGTCAGAGGGGATTTTTATCCTGGAACCTCCCACCTTCCTCCATCCTTCCCACCCAGTTCCCGTTGCTGTCCGGGGCCGGTGTGGAGGGAGACGGTGGTGGCTGAAACGGGGATCACTCACCTCAGGGGACAAGTAGGGCCCGTGGCCGGTCCCCGGCGTGGGGCAGGCGGGCAGTGCCACTAGGTGCCTTAATGCTGCGGGCAAGAGCGACGGAGCTGGGACCCGCTCCATGCGGAGCCGCCGTCTCGGGGCCCTTCTTAGTTTTGTAAGAGGTTGGAGCCCTGGGAGTCGCGAAGGCGCCGCGTGGATCCTCTCTCTTGTCTGTAGCTGCTTCCTCACCTGTAAATACACCGTTTTGTAAAACTTCCCCGTGGAAGGGAGATGCTCCGTGTCTATTAAACTGGGATATTTTCTAACGTGCTGGTCATGTGGTTCTTCGTTGAGSTGGGTGCACGGGAGGGTCTTAAGGGGACTTCCCAGCTGGGAATATGCAGGAGTCGCTGCCCACATACACAGCGCACGTGTGGGATGTGCAGGAGCTGCCGCAGGTCCCCACACGGAGCTGCTTCCCTTGGAGTGCCGGCAACCAGAGCCTGGGGAGCAGGAAACACCATGAACAAGCCCAGGCCACAAGCCCAAACAAAGCAAGAACCCCACACAAAGCAGAAAAAGGAGCAGGGCAAACCCACAACCACATGAATAAATAAGGAAAAAGCCCAAAGCACCACAAATAAACAAAGCAGAGAACACAACAACACCCTCTCCAGGCTGCTTGTTCCCAACAAGCGGTTCCAGCAGGGAGAGCAGCATCCCAAGGAACAGCTCGAGGCGGCAGCAGCGGAGGGATCCAGCTTATCCCAAGGCATCCAAGCCCCAGCACATCCATGAACGGGGTCCTCAACATTTCCCTGTCTCTTGCTCRAGATGGGCTCTAAACTAACCAACTATCACCTGCCTGGAATCATYTGGGAGGAATAGGATGGTCCTGTTTCCTTCTTCCCAAGTTCAAGATGCCAAATGCAGGAGGAAGGTTTTGGTTGGTCYTTCCTGTGCAAAAATGACTGGAAAAACCCTCTTTCCCCCTTCTCTTTTGCCAAGTGATTTAACAGGCTTTTCCCGGCCGGAACAGCTCCCGCTGTTGCCAGCGCTCCGTGTTCTTCCCGCTCTCCCGCCTTCTCTGAGGGCACCCAACTGCCTCCGCCACTCCCCCTTGGATGGGAGGACGCTGGGGTGGCCTCACGTTCCGGAGGCGCCTCCGCCTCTCCCTCCGCAGGGAGAACATCTGGGATGGGCTCAGATCCCGCTAGATGTCCCTCTTAGCCAAGGCACGAGGGGCTCCCGAAGCCTCTCCARGAAGGTCCCCCTTGGGCAGCCCTGGGTGCCCCCTTCCCAAAGGCCCAGGGGAAGGAGCCGAGAGGATTTCCAGGGGCCAATAAGGGCATTTTGAGGGGTCAATAGCACTCACTGCTAATCCAATTCCCCGGTGCTTTCCTGTAGCTAAAGCTCTCGATCCCACTGCAGCGCTTCCTTTAACCAGCACAGCTTCCAAGGAGCTGCAAGGGAAGAGGAGAAAGGATCRGAGCAACAAGTGAGCTGCAACACCTAGGGAGGCTTCCCCTGCCCTAGGTGCCCAGTATGAACAAAATATATACATTTCCCCCCCMCACATTATCTTTCTCATCATTAAAAGCACTGAAATGGCACAAGGAGGGTTAAGCAGCCATTGATGAACRTTACCCACCCGGTACATTTTGTGCTGGCCGCTGTTCCAAGGCAGGGCTGGACCCATCAGGTGGAGGACTTGGAAAACCTCTCTCATGGTGAGAAAGGCCTCCCGAGGGAAGCCCTGCTGCTTGAGTCACGTGGAACTGGAGCAGGGTCAGGAAAATGCGCTGGAGGGAACGAGCCTTCCCCGCGGCGGGGGAATGGAGAGGCTGGACCAGCTCGCTTCTTTCCCATCTCCGCTGAGATGCAGGGGATGCAGCCTAACCCGTTAAACCCCGGGTGTTTGGGATGGAAACCGGTCAACAACAAAATGACCCTTTGCATGCTGCAGGTGCCACCTTGAAGGGTCTCCAGGTGAGATTTTAGTGACCTACCGAGGCCTCAGAGATGGAAACCAGCCAAGAAAGCACCCCCAGGAGCCCCGAAGGGAGCTTTGCTGTGGATCCTCCTGCAGACAAGTTCTCCAGAAGATCCACACGCGTTGGTGTCCTTGTGGAGCAGCCGGGAGGTGGACGGTGGCGCTTGGTCCAGCAGGGAGCCAGGCTGCCTGTAGAAACGAGGCATTCGCAGGGTGATGAATTCCGATTTGGAGATGATTTATAGCCCAATAAACAAAYGGGTTGTTTAAACATGGTTTAAGTGGCCATATACAATTACCCTGGGCAAGCACAGCGCAGGACAGGAAGGTGTCTGAGCTGGAACAGAGCGAAGCTAAAGACATTCCCATCAGAAATGAGAATCCTCCTTCCATTTCTCCCCGTGTTTCTGCAGCAATCCCAACCCCTCGGATGAGCCTGGGCATGGAGGCAACTTCACCAAGGGGCTTTCAAGCAGCTTGATCCCAGCCAGAGGAGCAAGTTCACACCAATTCCTCCCCACCTCTGCTTGGGCAACTTCATTTTTTTACTGTTACCACACAGTTTTAACCTTTGTTTTTCACACAGGATAAGAGGAACAGGCCAGGGAATTTACTAAGGGCAATCCCTGTTGTTGACGCTTATTCATGTGGTAATTTCCTCCCCAGCTTGCAAGACAGAGGTTTTTCCCCCATTCTTGTGAATTCAAAGTGTTTCCCCCCAGGTGGAGGATCCTCCAGCACAAGCAGCTGCTTCTGCCTCCATCTCAGGGACCTCTGCAAGGTCCCCTTGTGTCACCACCATCTCCGAGCTGCATTTTGCATCAGGACTACGAAACCTGCAGGTGGTTTGGAGGGCACATTAAGACCCACCTTTGTAGCAGGCGCTTGGGGACCTGCTTTCCTCGGGCTCTCCTCCCATGGGGGCTCCACGGTGCTCAGCTCCAGCCCCAAGTCCGTGGCAGGAGGGAGCAGAGACGTCCTTCATTGCACGGATATTCTCACCAGGAACCTGCATTCGTCTACTGTTCCGAAGGGAACACAAGGGAAATCGTGAGGAGACGGAGGCCCCAGGCTGGCAGAAAGCAACTCCAAAGTGCAGGAAAGGAAAGAGGCTGCCCACGGATGCTGAGGCTGCCTAATCCTCTGCACGATGGAATTATTTCGGACAACGCAAGGGGCTGGATATTCCCCACGAGTCATGGGATGAGGAGGGGGAAAAGGAAAGTCTCAGGGCCTCGGATGAATCTCTTCTTCCAGGGAAGAGCCAGAACATTCTCCCCATGGATCACCTCGCTACCGCCCGCAGGGGATGGAGGAACAGCCCTGCCGCGGCCAGGAGCGCGGAGCAGATGAACTCATTCCCTCCCGCTCCCGTTCCTAGAGACRGAGCCACTCGGAATATTCATCCCACGTTTCGAGTGTGCCCCTGGGCCTCCTGGCTGGCCACCCCGGGAGGGGACAAGCAAGGGGAGGGAAAAGGTTACCAAAGAGCAGCTGAGCATYGGCCCCATCGGTTGGCATGGGAGCCCCGAAGGTTGGGTTCGGAGCTGGACCATCCCAAACCCCAGAGGGGCTCGTGATGTGCCCATGTCGTGTCTATAGGTGTGTTCCACCTGGGAATTCCATTGCCGCCTTGGCTTGGAGCATCCTGCTCGATGGCGTCCGCTGCTGCGGCACGGAGCCCGGTCCATGTCCAAGCGGCTCCCTGCGAGAGGCCGCCCAGAGGCACTCAGAGAGGAGCAGAGCTGGGATCTGCAGGGACAGCACGGGCTCCCACAGCAGCTTTCCTGGGATCACAGGAGCCATCACCAACACCTCGTCTGCCTGATACTGCATTAGACACTCGCCAGGGCCTCATAAAATACCCAGAAACTGCCCTAACAGATTCACGGGCTCCTCYTGCTTAGCACTTTAGAGAGATTTGGGCCATTCCCCTTTCCAGCAGAGCCAGTTCCTGCTCACGAGTGTGGCTGTTATTGAGAACCACCACTGCTGCCGGGCAGAACTGTTCAGCCAACAGCGACTCCTCCACGGACCCTGTTCCAAGAGTATTTCCTGCTTGGAAAAGACCCCTCTCCTCCCTTTATACAGGCTGGAGTGGCAATTCAATGGCCAAACCATTCCCTTTGGACCTTATTTTCTTTGGACTTTGCCTATACCCCACATGAGACATCTGGCACAYGGCTTCCAGGATAGGTTTGCTTTGGCACCGGATGGGTTTTGGAGCTCACGCTGTTTAAATTGGATTTTTTTTTTTTTTTATGAATCGAACAGTCTCCCTCTTCCGTAATGCTTCAAATTAAGGTTCCTACATATGCCTTTAATAGACATTCACTAAGACACTTACTGCACGTTAAATAAACATYGCCCAGTGAAACAGAACACCCGCCCGGAGGAGCAGCAAACGCAGAGCCCAGMCGGGCTTCTGCAGCTGCAAAACCTCAGCCACAACTTCAGTGCCACAATCAGGCATTTTATTAAGATCATAATTGCCCTATTAATGCTGATTAAGTGACTAATGCCCTTACACTCCTGTGATGCCGATCGCCGATAGCCCCTGAAGCGAATTCAACAGTCAATTCCCTCTCCATCTCCAGGAAAAAACTGGATTATCCAAGAGGAGASCCGGGAGTTGCTCATCTCGCTGCCCATTAGCATAAATAAACCCATAGGGAAGCGCGATCCGGTTACCCGGAGCACAAAGGGGATGGGAAAAATGAATATTTTTGTTCTTTACCTCTCTCCTCCTGAAAAATTAGGGGCAAAGCAGTTAATCCACAAACCCAGACAGGGGATGGGAGAGCAAAGCTCTTTTCGACGTGTCGGATGCAGCCGGGACCTGCTCACCCGGCACTTGCACCATGAGCAGGAGCAGATGCTGCTCTTACGTTCAGAGACCTAAGAGCAACCACAAAAACCAACAGCGAGGTGCTTGGAAACACGCGGTGAGCAAAGGGACCGCTTCGTCGTGGGCTCCCGTGCATGTAAAGCAGCAGAAACCCTCCTGACGCTTGCAAAGCTCTCATTGTAATGCACCRTACGTGTCGGGTAAGCGGCTTTCGTCTCCACCGGGCAACCACATCACTGACTTTGATGATCTGCGCACGGCGCATAAAATTAGGATGAAAATTAAAACCTCGACACCGGCACGGGCAAAACGCACCGACAAAGCAGCACCTTCGCCCTCCTCAGCCACCTCCCAGGCRTTTGAAACAGCTCACACAGAAGCAGATTCTCCCCCTTACCTTCCCCTGCACCTCCCCAGCACTCGAGGGCACCTCTTGATGACAGCATCTTGATGATGGTGTTGGGGAGAAAATGCTGCTTTGGTCATGCTCCTAATAGGGTCTTTGTAGGGACCTTGTCTACACTCMCCATTAGGAAAAATAATGCAGAGGGGCTGTTTCTTTCTTTTAAGGCAGGGCAAAGCCCTGGCTTGGGATGTTCACACTGGTTTGTCAACCTGGAGGCGGCGGATGCTGCAGGGAGCCTTGAAACTGAATTTCCACCCTCCTTCCTGGCAGTAGCTCCTGAGGGGATGAGGTGGTCCCAGCCTCRCCCTTCTTAGGCTTTTTCTTGCCCAAGGATCTGTGGATCAGGCCTGAGGAAGAGAAATATTCTTTGCTTACAAATATATACAAAATAGAACCAAGTCTCCCTCTCCCTATTCGCTCGCCCTCTGTTTTTTCTTACTCTCTATGCTCAGAAATCCACCTTGAAGCTGAGGAAGCAACTGTTTTAATTAGACAGCGCCTGCTTATCAGAGAGATGCTGCACGTGGCCCTCGCAAGGCCCTCGGATCAGACTGCGTTTGGAAAAGCTGGGAATCAGGAACCATCACTTGAGACCCTGGCAGCTTGTCCTTCAATGTGCCAGGCACCAGAGCACTGCAGTGACAGCAGGTGCCTCCCCTGCTCGCTCGGAGCTGGGTTTCCCAATCCAAGACCTCGTCCTCCACACAGCCCCCCTCTCCATCCTGGCTTCTGAACGCGCTCCAAGGTTGATTTCCTGCGTGTTTGAATGGGACCAGCTTGACACAGCCTGCCTCGGGATGAAATCACCARCTTGGCTTGCCTTCCATCTGAAAAACAAATCCTTCTGCAGGGCTTTCATCTAGGAAGAGGACGAGGATCCCAAAACACAGCRAGGCCTCTGCCAAGTTCCTGGGAACGGGTGCCTGAGCGAAGCCCATGTTTGCTGTGCATTTAGCTTACTCTGAATAAAGGTAACCTAGCTCACATTTTATGCTGGAAAGATAAGGAATGAACCTCCTGTTTACTCCCCTAGGAGCTCAAAATATGGACGCAGAAATACAGGTAACAAGGCACTCTTTTGTTCCAAAGAGGAATGGGAAAGCATGCACGTGGAAATGGTACACGCCATGCATGCAAAGGCCAGGCAAGCTCGGAGGAGGGAAAACTAGGACTTCTGCCTCAAACTGAGGTTCTGAGATACTTGTCTCTTTCCCCTTGACTTCTGATACTGATGTACGTGTTCTCCAGCAGCTTGGGCAGACGATGGACCCCGTTTCTCCAGCGCTGCCTACCTTGGTGAGCGTCTTGGTGTCCATCTGGGACGGGTCCCGACCCCACGGTGGAACAAAGGGGCTGAAGAGCAGCTGATGGAGGAGGTGGGCAGCAAGGAGGAGGACAAAACGGGTTAAACATCCATTGTGCAGGAGCTGGTGCCGCTTCTCGCGAACGATTCGCCTCGCTGCAGCGACGGGGTCTGAAAGGCACCATATGGTTATCATTGATAGCGGAGAATCGTGTGGCCAGGACATGTGTAACTCACATTTTCCTCTGGACCACACTCAGCCTGCACTTGTTTATTGTGGGGGAGGCCCTGGAAAACTCACTGAGTCACCCTCAGGAACAAAACATTGAAGGTCTTGCATTGAAAGGGCCTCTTTTTGACCAAGCTTTTCTGTTGGGGCAGAGGAGAGGGAACAAGCACGGAGTGGGAAAGTTTGGGGGTTGCATGGTGCTTTCCCTCAGTGGGAGAAGGAAGGATATATGGAAGGGAGAGAAACCTTTGGCTCTGCTCTGTCCAACGCCAGGTTTCCTACTCTGGTCGTTTATGCCTGCTTGAACCCACGCAGAAAAAATCAAATCAAATAAAAGTATTCTCCGTTTCCCAAGTCACATCTGTTTCGGATGCCTCCACTTACCTATATCGATGGGTCGAAGCCTGCAGCCCTTCTGTAGCAGTCATGGAGCTTTATGATCTGCAAGAGAAAGAAAAAATATTCTGAAAAGATCAAAGATCGGTCGTGGGCAGCAACTGCTCCGACTTGGGCACCGCCAGGGCCATGCTCCACTCCACAGCTGCACTCGACAGCTGTACGTGAGCCCAGAAGCCAAGGGGGCTGCCTGCAATGCATTAGTCTGCTCACAAAGCTCTTCTAGATCTCAGGAGGCTCCGTGAGGGCTGGAGCTCTGAGCCGAGCCAAGCTCAAGCCTGGCTTCGGTGGCATCCAGCCCTGTTCGCTGCAACGGGTATTGCCAGGCTGCTCGGAGCACGGGAAAGGCTCTCGCCTCCGATTCTCAGCGATTTCCTGCCTCTCTCCAGGCTTGCTCTCGCATTCTGCTGCTGGAAAACACAGGGACAATGGAGATTAGCCAGAGCTCAAAGGCCTTTCAAGCATTTTCCATGAACCTCCTGCTCCTAGGCCTGGCTGACGTCACGTCAAGCTGGTTCTCCCCCCGGCACGCATGTGCTTCACACAACKGATGGAGGTTCCCGTCTTCAAAGCTCACCAACAGTAAGAGGACTGAACATCTGGAAGGAGCAGATGCTTCTCATCCCTGGACACTATTCCCAAGTGTACTTTATGCCACCCAGAGCTGTCCATYCTTAAAGAGAGGGAATCCGGGTTGCTTTGCATCAGTCACGAGTCCGAGTGGATGGGTGTTCAATACCTAGACACATAGGGAGATATTCTCCCTAATAAATAAAAATAAATCTAGGCATCATTAAGCAGCTGGTTGATAACTGTGCAGACAAGCACATGCAAAACGTACAGGCCCCACAAATCTGCTCTTAGAAAACACTGTCCACGCACTGTAGGGGTCCAAGGAGGTACTTCAGAGGTGGACAGCTCTGCTCTGTGCTCAGCTCAGCCCCAGCACTCCAAACCCGTCCAGGTTTACAGCTCAAATCCACGGGATATTAATCTAGGCCAGTCAGTCCCCGAGCTGCCAAGCAGCAGCATGGGGAGTTACACAAAAATAATCCCTACCGGAGCTTCTCGTGGCATCATAAATCGCCGGTGTCGTCAGGCAGCAGAGAAACCTGAGCGGGAATTCTCCCCTTTGCAGTTGATTATTCCCTATGATTCCCACGGCGCTGGTGTTTCGAGGGTCCTGCAGAAACAGGCTCCGTGTCGGCCCATGGATGAAGGTGGGAACTTGGACCTGCTCTGCTCCATGCCCATGCTGAGCAGCTCAGCCTGCATGGCCCTGAAACACCTCCCTGTGGAGCTCATTCCCAAATCTTCCTGTGTGTGTCCGAGAGCCGTCTGAGAGCTCCTCCGGAGCGTGGCCAGGTGCAAATCCTCTTGCGCTTGGCCTCAAGCCACGAGCCCGGCGTGTTTTTAAGGATTGCACCCTCCTCCCAGGCGCTGGTTTTCARGATTTTGCATTCAATCTTGTGCTGTATTTGATTAGCCCGCAGCAGCTGCTTTCCACTCTCACAACAAACCGTAAATCTATAAGTTGATGTGTGGGAGAYGGTCTGTGCCCAGGAATGCCGGTGTCTGGGAATCCGTGTGGCGGTCCCGCCGTGCGTGAGCCCATCCTGGAGCGTATTCCTGAGTGAGAAARAGCAAATCAGCAAAACCTCATACACAATCCCAGTTAAACTTACACTTGGGGCTGTATTAGTACGCAGGGGGCCTTATACAGGTTGGATACGCGTGCAAATTTCTCTATTTCTTTGYTCGAGTGTCCATGCAGAACCCAGGAGGATCGATAAGAGCTTCAGAGCTGCACCTAAAAGTGACTTCAAGTGTGTTTCTCAGTGAAGGGAAGTGAATTTGTGCACCAGGAGGTACTGTGCACAGGTCTATGACTGTTTGAGCTCTGATAAGAAAACATTTTGAGGCTCTGGACATGCACCCAGTGGCACAAAATGAGGCGCCTCTGCAATTGAGCTTGTGACTGTACTCAAGTCAAGAGCAGCTTGCAGGGGAGCCAAGATCCCTGTCCTGCAGCCAGCTCAGATAAGGACAGCAAACAGCTGAAAGAGAAGGGAGAAAAACCTGCTACATATATTCAGGAAAAAAAAAAAGCGTTATTCAAAGCCTATAAAAGGCAAAAGTTTGGATGAAGGCGAAGAGAGGGGTTTGCCAAGTGGTTACGAAAAGAGAGACGAGCATGAAAAGAAAAAGGAGAAAAGRAGAAGACGACGCAAGCTGCTGCCAGGTCTTGGCACGTGTGCTCTCGCTTGTATAAATCAGTCACTCTAGACCTAGGGTAGCTCTTGCTGACAAGCTGTCAGGCTCCTTGGCTGGGGGAAGAGGGCATGTGCTTTACACGCACTTACAGAATAGTAAATTGTTATTCAGAAGAGGGGGAGGAAAGAGCAATCTGATTTCCTTCTGCTTTTGCTTGCTCGGTTGTAATATCACAGAGCAAGCCCACGAGTGCATGCTGGTTTTCCTGGATAGGACACACTGATCCATTTATTGCTTATTTGTGGTCAAATTTGGAGGGATGTGCTCAGAGGGACRGGAACACTGAGGCATGGGAAGTGCCTCTGGGGCAAAAACAAGGGACCAAATCTTGCCYCAAAGAGGCTTTGGAAAACCTGCTTTTTCTCACTCGATTCTGGTGCCTCCTGGGRTAATGAAGCAGACTGTTTGGTTAAAGACAGTCCTAAAGCAGAGGAATTTCAGTGCTGACAGGATGGAAATGCAGATCGCCAAGGTGCCCAAGATGCCTMGTTTCTACAGTGCTGAGACAAAAAGGGGCAAAAACAGGAGCAAAAATCCTACTTAAGACACCACAGATAGGCCATAGGATGATTGCTATGGAAAAGCTTTACTGTACAGATGCTTTTGATCCCAGCTCTACTTTAAAGGCAATCTGTGCTGGATTATAAACCATATATATTCAAGGAGRCCGGAGTCTGCTATTGCACATTAAATGCTATTAATTTTTTTCTGGTTATCGTGTCATGCAGTTTGACCCTAACCTACAGATTTCCCCCTGCTCCTGCTGCAAAACATTTGTCACTTTTTAAAGGGTTACATAAAGCTACAGGCAAAGGTTCTGGTTTGTGTTAGCTTGATGGCTATAGACTTTAATAAAGCACCCATCACAGCCRCCTAGCCACACTATAGATCAAACTCCTATAATTCTTTTCATGTCTCCAAAGGGGAAGGCTAAGCAAAACATAAAATTTAACCTCCCAGGGCTTTATTTCTGGCCTGGAAAGATGTCAAAGGCTGCCTGAGCTTTCCCTTTATCCCTTAGAAGATAAACAAAATTCTGCATCCAACACGAATGGAGTATTAAGGAGCGATTGATTCACCTGCTCTGCTCTTCAAGGTGAGTTTTCACCCTGGCCTTGTGTTCACTTTTGAAAAAGGARCCAGCCTGAGTGTATTTTTTTCATTTACTTAAAGCATAACCAGTCACCTCAAAGCCACTTGTTGTTTGGCTCTTTCTCCCTTTGTATTAATTTCAATGCAATCAAGGAGGATGTTACATAACTGTTATTTATAATTGCCGGCACRGCCGCCCTGAAAATGATCACTGAAACGCTCCAGTTATATAAAAGGTTTTGTTATTTTTCTCATTGAAATTGTGGGATGAAGTGCGGCCCCAGAGAGATGTTTTGGTTTCCTAAGCTCTGTTGTCTATTAAGCTGTGCTTTGGTGTCTCTTCTTTCCCATTCTTTCCAGCTCTCCAAAAATTRTTCTGTGCACCCCATTAATACACAAGCTGTAACTATTCAGTGATATAGTATAAATATATATATACATATAATATAAATATATATATACACTATATATAGTATTAGCCTGAGTGCTAATTTCTATGTGTCAAAATGTCCTTTCCACCTGTACACACAAATACAATCCTGCAATTAAGATATTTCTGCTATCCATGAAACACATCCTGGTTTCTTTGCTTCCCTCCCAACACTTCCATTTATTCCCCTTTTGTGRGTATTTACCTTGGGGATTCTCCCAGGACTGCAAGGAATTAAAATCATCCACATAAACCATTAGATTTTTGTCTTCTCACAGGTATCTTTGTGTCCATGGTAGCTTGAAAGCCATAACGCACTGCAGACCTAAATGCTTTAAACCAACAAATAATTAAGGGCTGTATTTTCTTGTACATGAATACTGCCTGTGTTTATTTGGCTCTATTTCATATTTGAGACAACT
Organism: Eudromia elegans; assembly: GCA_003342815.1. NCBI lineage: Eukaryota > Metazoa > Chordata > Aves > Tinamiformes > Tinamidae > Eudromia > Eudromia elegans. The sequence continues at coordinate 259,635 of PTEX01000301.1, read as the reverse complement.
CTGTAAGTGCAAATGTCAATGTCTTAAGAYGGGTGAAAAGTACACTGGAGGACCATCAACACCTCTTTTCTCCCCAAAAAGAGCCTCTCAAGGCTACGCAATCTGTCTGCTTCCCTATGATGAACACCTTTTTTTGCAAGCCCTTCATCCCTGAGACAGAGGGGCTTGTTTAGAAAAGGTCCTGGGAAGCCCTGCTGTGGTTTCAGACACAGGGTTTTTCCTCCGGGGGTCTGTGGCCCATTTCTGTGGGATCTGTGAGCTCCGGGGCTCCTATCAGTGGGTGTAAACTATTCAGGTGACTCCCCCAAAAACGCCACATAGTGAAAGGATGCAAAATAACAGGCCACCTTCAAACCACGGTCTCAGAAGAGCTCCAGCACATGTGCACTTACCCTGCTCGGTTTGCTCACAGTCAGCAGCGTGAGCTGCAGCCCGTGTTCCAGCTTGGTCAGACAGGTGGGTCTGTAGGGGGCAAATGCATTTAATTGCAAGGGTTACCAGAAAACAGCAGAGGTGTATTTTAAGTCCCACGATTCTAGGCTGTTTCATGACTATTCTGAAGCTCACAGCTGCGATCACGATGACTCTATTGTCCTTTTTAAACATCTTCTGCTTTGACTAATTTGATTAGGCTTGTTCTTGGCTGGCTTTCCATCAATAAAACCTCACTGCCTTTGCAGAATACAGCCTAAAAGAGAACATTAACACAAGGAAATGTAATATACAATGGAAAATTAAAATAGCAGTGTGTACTTTATGCTTAATACTCTTTTACTCATGTAGCCTCTTCAATCATTTATTAATATCTATCTTGCTTTAAACTATATTCCTTCCAGAAACAGCTTCAGAAACAGCGGGTTCTCATCGTATCCAACTACTTTGAGCCTAATTATAAGCAAAAGTTGTAAGAAAATGTAGTTCTACTAACAGGGCTTACACAAGGTCAAATCCAGCCTTTTGTACTGCAAGATTAACTCTCGTGTAGTTAAATAACGACACAAAGCACGGGTATACTCCATAAAACATTAATATTTTAATGAAAAATCTTAGCTTCATGTTTCTATCCAAAGACACTCAAAACTAGTTTTTCTCCCCCCTTAATTTTGACCTATAACGGGACCAGTTTGGAGATTTTTTTTTTGTATTTTAGAACATTTTTTTTTAAAGATTAAACAACCAGGCTAGCAAAAAGGTACCCAATACATACTTTTCTTATATCAAACAAGCTAGTATTTCAATACAATGTAACTATACAGAATATATACATTACACATATGATCACAAAGCAAACACTACAGGCTCAGAACAGATTTGAAAAAACATGATATTCACATTGATTACAATAACTCTAAAAATGATTGTAACGTTGAAACGGCACTTAGTTTACAAAAAAAGTCACAAAAATATATATAGCCACCAAGAACTATGGTTCCTGAAAAATACTAATAGCCAGATAGTATTATATAAAATGTGAAGTGTATTTAAACATCGTATACATTAAAAAACGAAACCAAAACCAAAAAACAATTCTGTTAAGTCAATAAACATGCCAAGTAATCTAGCTGTGGCCAGCATCAACAAGAGAAGCTGTACTGTGGATGAGATGACGACTGGATATACGGCTGGTGACCGGAGACTGGCACAGTTAAGGGGGTTTCACTGGTACTAAAATGCACAAAGAAGCCCAACAATAATTTAATTCACATTTTTGCTCCAGCTTTACTCTTCCCCTCGTCGGGGTTTCACCATAGGGCAGTGCCTAGAGGGAAGGCACTGCAGGAACGGGGCAAGGAAGCTGTCCGGTAACTCGGGRTAGCCGGGTCGCTAAGTGAGAGTATCACAAGATGCATCAGCTGAACGAATGGTGAAATAAAATCACTCCTCTGGGCGCTCCAGTCACCCTCAGGAAGACTGTAGCTACAGTTGCCACGCGGGCTGGCAGCACCAGAACCCGATCCAACTCTTTGTGTAGTGCAGATTGGCAGGTGAGACCCGGGGGACGCTGGATTACTGCGCTAGCACACGCGGAGTTAACCAAAACCCCGAGCAAGAAGCACTGTTGCATCAGAACAAAAATCACATTTCTTTTATGGCTCAGATGCTCCGAACCAGCTCGAGGTACTAGGGACCTCTGATGGGGCTGAGGAGCAGCCTGGCCTGGAACCCTCTTATCTGTCGTGGAATTTATTATGTCCAAACTCGGAGGTGAGAACCCTCCAAAACCAGGTTCCACCCTGTAAGCGAAACTCAAATGCAATCCATCTGGATGAAAATTAGCTATTTTCCGTATTCTCACGGTGTGRAAGCCGCAGTGGATCTGGGAACAACAGGTGCTCCTACGTCTGCATTTCCTCCATCCCTGCAGGGTGCACGAAGCTCCCGTCCTATTTTGCATATAAAATACTTCRTGGTTCATCTGAGAGAGAAACCACAAGGGTCTCAAAGCTCTTTACGTCCTGGCGCTGGAGGGGAAAGCCAGCAACCAAGAAGTGACCGAAGCCCTCGTATAAAAACTCAAAACCATAGCTTAAAAACAATAAAACTCCATCCCGCAAGGGACATATAGGGATCATCCTTTTATAAAATATACTTTACTGCATTGGCAGCTATTACTTTTTAAAAAACTTTAAATTCACACCTTTTGGACTCAAGAAACACGTGAACCCAGAACCGTTTTCAAAAACCTAGTCTACTAATCTCTCACTATGAGAGACTTGGCCATAGGTACCTGCGAGCCTGACAACTGAACTCCAACTGCAGCAGGACAGCGAGAGCACCGGGAACACGGCTGTAGATGCCGTGGAAGCAAAAKGACATGGAATTCTCTCGGACAGCGGGATTTGCTGACTCTGATCCCAGTGGATTTTAAGGGGGGCTGGGCTAAGTGCCCGCCTCAAACTACAACCCAAACCCAACCCTTGGCCAAATCCGCACGCACTTTCCGCTCTTTGTGGGGAACTGGAAGATTTCTCGTTGTTTTTCCCCTTTTCCAACACACTATCCTAGGTATAAAGAGCCTTTCCCTCTTTTCCTATCAGAGATACTGCCCTAAATGCAAGGGGCACAGACCAAGCAGAGACTCTGGGGGCGGCAGGACGTGCTAGGTGTTTGGCAGTGAAGGCACTCTACTTGCAAAACAAATGGGGAAGGAAGGGAATTTTCCAAGGGCAAGGAACAGTGCCACACGGGAGAAGGCAATGCGAAAGGAAAACACACTCGAATCACCCTGTGACCGAGCTGGAGACTGCTCAACCTCGCAGAAACTGCCGCAAAGGGTCCTATGCGTGGTGAATTGGGAGCAATTCGAAAGGACTCAGAAGGGCCATGCAGATGATTAAGGGATGGGAGTGCCCCGTATATGGACAGAAGCTGAGSGCTGGGATTGTTCAGCCTGGAGACTGAAAGGCTCAGGGGGGATCTCCTCAATGTGTATACTTTATATTTAAACCTAAGAAAAAGAATTACAGACAGAGCTGTCAGACACTGGAACAGACTGCCCAGAGAAGTCTCCATCTTTAGAAATGGCCCAAATCCAACTGGACAAGGTCCTGAGCAACCTGCACTAGCTGAGCCTGTTCCGAGCGGCAGGACTGGATTTAGAGAAGCCCCAGAGGTCCCTTCTAACCTCAACTGTTCAGCRATTCTGTGGCCCTATGGTCCTTGTCAAGTGGAAATATAAATACATATCAAAACCTCTTTTTTTTCCTTTTGAGGGGGGGAAGAAATGCATTACAGGGATCAAACTCCTCTAATAATCTGTTGACAGAAATCTACGCTTTAGGTTTAATCCCCAATGCAGTTTAAGGCAAGTTTCTTTTAGCTTAGTTAGATATCTATCTCCCTCAACTAGGAATCCAAACACTARCAATAGGACTTGTTTTAAGATGTTCTAATATTCTACATTTCCCCTGGGAAGAATAGGAGCATTTCAGAACATTTTCAGAAAAACATTAGGGRGGAGAAACAATATTATACTTTAATTTGCGTTTACCTCTATGGGGAAAATATACATTAACTAGACACACACAAAATTTTTGCAAGTGGGAGAACTGCCAGAAAAAGCCTATTTCTAAAAAAATCTTACCTGTAAGAACTGTATTGTTTCTGCAGCTGAACCAGATTGAAAAGTGAGAAAAACTAAGGTGTTACACAGAGATTAAAGGGCTGAAAAGATAAGGTGTGTAACACATTGCAGAGMACAAGGAAACTCATGACTCGCCGGGTACCAAGGTGTTAATGGCTAATGATAATCATTTCTTTGCAAGGAAGAACAGATAGAGCTACAAGATCCTTGTAACCAGTTTTTTAATTGCTCTTTGGTATTCAGAAAGCAGCCTACCTTCTGACACAAAATTTGAATCTTCTAAAAACCCAATAGCCAGAAATGTCTGTTCTGTATTTGCATATCTCGTGACAAGTAAACTGCTTAGCAAAACACGTAAATGGGAAGAAATTACCAGATTCTACCACAACATGATGTCTGTCTCTATCCRACCTTTGAATATTAATTCTATACATTCTGGGACTGCCTTTTGTGTAAGTACTTTCTGCTACGAGATTCAGAAAGGATTCTAATATACCTGGGAATGTGTATAACACTAAGATTGAAAACGAAAACTACATTTTTGAGTTCAGTGTTGTAAGCCTTGTAATTCAGGATAAAACACAGCAAAAGGCATTCGTCTGTCTCACTAACTTCTCACTTATAGAAATGAGAAGCGGGAGAAACTGGTCTTTAAATTCTGCCCAACRAGAGACACTGGACTAATTCACAGTACAAAAAAGAATTTCTACTCCAAGCCCTTTTAAGAAGACTTACAAATGTAGACATACAAGACTGAATGGTAGCAGAGAGCTTCTTTCTTTGCAGCACGTTTCTAAAACACCCTCCAGATCTGGCGGAGAAACTTCACTCCAATAACRTGCAAGGGACTGAAATCCCAACTGTTCTCATCCTATTTAACTAAAATGTGTGTTTTTCACCTAAAACACAGTGGAGAAAAGCTGTTAAATACTCACAAGCCACCAAAACCCTTTAAGCTCTTTCCAAAGAGCAATAAGCTTTCTTCCTTACGCAAGTCTGCTATTAGTAGAAACGCCTCAGATCTACAGAGCATCAGAGCTGCCTCAGCTATCCAAATACAAAGTGATCTTGCAATAAAACATGACTTTTGTGTCTTCTGCTTCTTCTGAGGCATCCTTTCTCTACCGGTTTCATTTCCTCCTCACGTCTGCGTAAAGCAAATCTGGGTAGAAAAGGACAATTCAGAAAGCAGATTCAAAACTACGCGAGTGTGTTATGCCTTTGGAATACTAAGATCAAGTAATATCTACTCTCTCAGCGGGGCGGATGTAGGCGAGAGCCATTTGGCATCAAACACCGAGTTAACTTGATCAGCAATAACACCCCACCAACTTCCTCGTGTAATTCCTAATTTAGTTTGCAAAGCAGCCCAAACAGCCTCAACAAAGCAGGAATCGCTGCTCGGAAAATCCCACAAGCGAAATCTGCAGCCTTTTCTAAATATTGAAAAATGAAATTGCAAACTTTTCAACTTATTGCTTACTTGAGCTGTGCATGTAGCCAGAGTAATGGCTTTTAATAAACGAAGTTGGCAAGGATTGAAAATGTTTTGAAACGGGAACAGTTTATCATTGCTATATAAGCTTTTTGTAAACAACCCCCTGTTGGGTTAGAAAGTTGGCCTCTAAAGAGAATAAATTGCGTGTTTTGTCCCAAACAGACTAATAAAAATCTCTAAAACTCTACATGCGTATGTATAAACAAAAAAGTGTGCAATAATACACAAAAGAGCTCATTTTCCCCCATTTGTACTCCCTCTAGTTAGCTTGTAGAGACTAGCAAAAACATGCTATACATGACAGGGGGAAGTGACCAGGGCTGCAAACAAATCCGGCCAAAGTTTAGGAATTTCAGCTTGAGAAAACCTTCAGTTTTCAGATGTGGTTTTCCCTTTACTCAATAATACAGTTGTGAGATGCTTGTCAGGCTTGCATGGATATACTAAGTGTAGGTACTTTCCTATCAGCTCTTAATGCACCCTTAGACTTTTGTTTGACCATAATATTTCTCTAGGCAAATCTGGACAGGTTATTCAATCAAGTAGTTTCTCAAAGGACCGGAGTATAAGAAGCAGGAATACCTGGCATGGCATCACTTGCTTTGTCAAAACTGATTCATCTGAGAAGAAAAGGGACAACGTGTTTTTAAAAAGTGTGTGACTTAGTTTCAAAAATGCTTACCCGTCCCAAGCAAAAGCTTGCAGTAAGCACTTTGAAAACCAGCAGGCACAGAGATAGGAAGTGTCATTTTATAAGCAGAAGAGTAAAGCAATCCACTCAAAACTAGTCAAAACTGTTCRATAAATGGTTTCCAATGCATCCTTTTGTTTGTCATTTTACAAAGGCTTCCTCTCATTTCTTTCCCTTAAGCAAAGGGGTTGCAGAAGCAAGAGRAACTTAAGGAGCTCTTCTGACTGTGGAAGAAATAGTTAAAGTGATCTGTATCAACTGGTTCTTCTTTAGAAGTGTATCACAGCTTCCATGATGTTCTGACAAGATCTTTTTTGTGCATTCAGTCTTAAATAGTTTCACAGAAGTGATCATTTAGTCATGAAAAATAATGTAACATCTGTTGCAGTTTTCTGTTTAACGCGTAGCTTACAAAGTAAAAAGGGAAAATCTCCCCGCTTTTGTTTCTTTTTTTTTAAAAAAAATTAAATTAAAATGTACAGGACCAAACACAGGCACTTTCCAAAGAACAAAAATGATAACCAACCATGACTTATTCAATAGTGATAGATGACAGCTCCGATTTCGGAGGGTCACCTGCGGATGTCTCAGCAGTGGCGTTAGTCTTTGGCTGCTCGGGCACATCTTCTTCCTTCTCTGCCAACCCACCCAGAGAGCCCAAGGGGAAAGTGCTTTCACAATTCTGAGTCGACGAGACCTGGGAAATGACAGGCATTTGGACAGAAGAGTTGCTTTCAAAGCCATGCTCCCCTAGCTCATACTGCCCGAGGGTCTCCTCTTGTTCCTGGTTTAAGTAGTCCGGTACTAGGAAGTCACTAGAAGAGGGGCAAAGGACAGAAGAGAAATGTCATTTCTCAAATAAACACACRATATATCAGTTTCTTTGTAGCAGTTACACCAAACAAGATAGTTATTGCATTGCATACGCAGAACAAAGCATCATTGCACATTGCTCTAASATCATCACCAAGCATTATAACCTGATTCTCATGGATATCCAAGGAGAATTTCTTGAAAGGGACCTATTTTGCATTGCTGTGCACCTGCATTTCCCACACAGTAACYTGTTATCTAGATTGGAGCACCCTGATGAGAATGAAAGTTCATGTGTGGGACATCGTGTGGCATTGGAAAGCTCATTGGAAAGAAAGGGAGCCCTCAACCTTCCAACACAGGCTTAAGAATAAGCAAAAGTTCTGCTTAAAGGGACACATATGGCATCGTCATGAAAAAAGGGAATTTCTTTTCCTTCCCTGAGCCTCACTGCCCTTTCTGCACATCAGTCCTCTAACTTACTCTTTTCAGTGATGGTCAAATGCTATCTAAAGGAAATCTGTTGAACTCTCTAGCAAAACTTCCACAAATTAAGGACATAAATAAAATTAAATGTCTTTGCAGCACTAGACATATCCGTGTTTTATATCTGTCCTGGAGGCAAACATATGCACATAAATATATATATATACACACACACACACACAAACACACGGATTTATTTGCATGTTTTAGTTTGTCCTTGTAGAACATCTAAAAGCCATAAGTTTTCTTCAGCAACAGTTGAGGTTCCCTCTGCAGAAAAGCATCCACCTCTTCAAACCCAAATTAATAATAGGCTCGGCTAACATAATGTTTGGAAATTCAAACTAAAACAACCCAAAATCATGCACTTCAATCTGACGACAACAACTTGTGCTTACCACAATCAGGGCATCATTTCTTAGCAAAGTTTTCACTCTTAGCTTTGGCACAAGTGCTAAGGACAAGAACTACGTAAACCCCCAGCTACRGAGCACTTGTACTTGTAAACAATATTCTCCTGGAAAAATACAGTGACTGGCTTTCCTAGTTTGTTTTATAATGCTTTCATTCTGTATTGCTTCCAAGATAACCAAATAGGAAAAAAAATTACTGAAATGGTTCGTAGGGAGAAAAACATATTATCTAGAAATCACGTGTGTGATTGTACTGCAGATGCTAATATTTACAACAGATTTTACTCTGCATTTCTGAGGAAAATATGGAATCATGTAATCTTTCCATAATATTCACCTATAAAATAAACACAAACACTTAAAATTAAATTCCCTAGGTGAACAAACAGGGAATGTTTGGACCTTAAACCATTTACAGAACCCCACGGATACTACTGTACAGAATGATATGGCTTAAAACCATTAACCTGTTCACAGAGACTACTGACAAGAGAAATAAGTAGCCCAGAAGCAGCTTCTACAGATCACTGGATTCTTCAGTGCCCTCATATATCCTTTTTTTACACTGCAAAACAGATATAACAGATAGCGGTGCAAGAATGAATTTGACTGGAATTAGCTGGCAACCTGATGAGAGGCACAGCAGGCTGCCCTGAAAGCAGGAAAAGATGATTTATGAAAAAAAAAAAAAAAAAAAAAAAGGAAAAAAAAGCAAGTTTTCCTGTTAGGTTTTTGCTGTGCACCTCACCTGCTCTGGAAGTAGTTTGCTAGCTCTGACGCTTCATGGTTCAAGCTCCTCAGGTGAACGATTAAATTTCCAGAGTTGGTAAACATGGCGCCACATGTTTTGCACTCGTAAATCCGAGGCTTGCGGATAATGTGCCGGGAAACCCGCATGTGGTGTTTATATTCCCCGAAGGAAGTGAAAGTGGCACTACATATCTGGCACCGGAAACAGCGTTTACCTTCGTGCTTCAGGCGATGCATCTTGAGCGAGTAAGCGCGGGTGAACTTTTTCCCACAGCGGTCACACTGAAATGGTTTAATGCCTGCGGGAGAGAGAGCAAAACCGGTCACCTTGTGCAACCAGAGACAACTGGCAGCATCCYGCCAGACTTGTAGCAACAGAAGGACACCAGCCGCGGGCGGCCAAAGCGAAGCGCTGCTTTAAGGAGAGGGAGTCTGTTTAATTTTTAAATGGCAGAAACGATTAGCACGGAGCTGTGATTACTCAGAAGCAACAGCCAATACGTTTCGTAACGGTGTGATCCATCTTTAACTCTCACGCTGCKTCTTCACCGCTTCCAAGGATTAGGCTACGGTTACGATCGTGAGTCACGGCTAAAATCCGTCAGATGCAGCTGGCACCTCCAGCCGCCTCGGACCACTTTGATCCCGCAAGATTCCCGTGCCAGACAGCCTCCCAACAACGCAATTTTCAGGCTACCCTTAATTGCAACATCTTTTTCTGGCTGCCTCTGGCCCCCGAGAAGTGTTTTGGCAGGACTGCCCCTGTAATGCAGCAGGAACAGTGACAAAAGGGTGAAGGAACAGCCTTTAGATTGTGTGGGAACCCTTTAACACACGATTTTTTAGCAGCTTGSCATGACAGGCAGCTCTCTCAAATGTTTATGTTCATGCCTTTTTTTTTTCTTGTGTTAATTTAGAAATCCTGTTACTGGTTTATTTTTGGTTTATTATACAAACCGATACACCCCTCAAACACACAGGTTTTGCAGCATGTTGCAGTAATAATCACACCCTGCTCCACTGAAATCCTTGGAAAGGGAAGAGTCCCTAAAAAAACCCGAACCCCAGAAATCCAAAGACAAGACCAAGAATCTGGGACTGGAAACTCAATTCATACCAAAGATGTCAAGGAGGAAAAAGGATTTTCTTCAAAGGGCTGAATGTGCATCAGTCCCTGCAGGCTGTTAGTTTTTCACTCTGTTTTCCTCGTGTCCAAAGTAGGAGCTGAAACTTTAATTGGGGCTTTTATATAGCGAAAGCTGCCGTTACGGTTACGCTGAAACTCCTTGTTAAGCATGTGAAAACAAGTTAATATTYGAAAATATTCCCCTGTGGATATAAAACTTTTCAGGTTTGCTGACTGTCCAAGGGCATCTATTTCTGCGGRAAGTTTGAGGAAATTCTCCTCAAGCCCTTTGGCTTATGTGAAAACACTTTCAACTTTTGCAATATTTAAGAATTTCATTTGCACTCTGTTTTCTCTAAAACTCATATTCGGATCTTCCCTAGCCTTGGCCAGGGGTTGCCAGTGGTCACACCCGCCTGAGCTGTCTAGTTGTGGATATTTTCTTGAGAAAAATGCCAACATTGAAAAAACAAATGATGTCTTTTGCTGTCCATATCATCTCTAGTAGCTAAATTGATTATCAAATCAAATAAACTGTTCTAAAATCTCCACACAATTATAAGATTGAGAAGCGTATGACATTCTTCAACCCAAGCACGTAACATAAACAGTATTTTTTGTGGCAGTGAGTTTCCTCTACAACACAGTAGACAATTACAGTGTCTAAGAAGAAGTATCAATCTACACCACTTATTTAATACAATAAAAAAAGCCAATTATACTTCCTTTCATCTCACGTTTTATCACGGGAATGATTTATCCGGATGGCTTTCAGGCAAGCAGAACTTGTGCACATCCATGCAAACGTTAATCATCCATAAGTGCAGCTACCAGTCAGGTTTGATGTATCAAAACACGCGTTCAGCGAGGCGTTGCTCTACCCCATCTTTCTCAAATCAATTCTCAAGCACTTGACAAGTGATTAGAAAAGAAGAGCTGCACAGGGAGCAAATCTTTGTGGGCCTGTAAGTTAATAAATGTGGGAAGGGTTTCTTACCTGAGTGGATTAGCATGTGTTGTTTTAGGTTCTGAATGCGAGTGAAGCGGACCCCGCAGGTTGGGCACTGAAAAGGTCTATCTGGGCCGTTTGGGCTGGGTCTCTCTGTGCTGCTGGTAGAAGGAGCAATGTAGAGTTGATAGGGGTACTGAACGTTCTCCAAACTACAAAGAGAAAATTCACTGGTTTACAAGCGAGCGAGGGAAAAAAGGAAGTCTTGTCCCTGGAAAACTGGAACACAAGAGGTGGGAAAAGAAAAGGAAAACAAACAAACAAAAAAAACCCAGGCCTCAACCAGTTCTGTTTCTCTCCCTGTGTAATTACAGGTCTGACCTACATTTGAAGTCTCATACCTACTGACTTTGTACATCTGATCAGAACYGGAGAATAATCTTTAATTTTTGGGGTTTTTTTCAGGGGGAAGGTCTGAATATCAGCTGCAAACTGAAATTAATTTTTTAGGTATGAGCATTTTTTTCAAATGTAGGTATTTTTTTCTTATCGGCAACCTACTGTTAGCAAATAGACCCAGAGATGTAAAGAACCGAGCAAACTCGAAAGCAAAGGAGCATTTTGCACTTTCAGTGATACTTACAAAGGCAATTAAAAGAGATTTGTTTTTAATTCCAAACCAGGCTCAATGAGCAATCACTAGTATCTACAATTATGTGTTTCTAGGTTTAAAACATTCATTTACTTAATCAATACTTGCTTCTGGTCTGACTCAGCCAAGTCTGTGCGAGCAGCACAAGTGCTGCATTTAAGAATCAGCACAGAGGCTGTAATAAAGGAACAATTTAACTTTCAAATAAGTTACTTAAAACTGACTAATTACTCCTGCACACCCTCCAGCTATAAACCGGTTAATGGAACTACACTGTTAGAATCCAAGTCCTCCAGCAAGGTATTTATTTCCTTCACTGAAGGGCACAGTCATATAAACATCAACCTGCTGGTACAAACGGAGAAACAACAGGAATTTGAACTTACCTGGGGCTTCCCTTCCTTGAGCATTAGGGTTTTTATTTGGGTTGCAACAGACATTTCAGCTTGCTAGGATCAGGCATCACTGGCAGCAGGGAACTGCTCTGACCATGAATATTCCCTGCGGGTGACAGCTACTGTGGCCAGAGCAATGAAATTTTCCTTTCCTAAATTCTAATGGATTAGATAGATATTGTGGGGGCAAAAAAAGGGCAACTATGAACCAGAAGGGTAAAAAGCACCATGGGRACAGAGAGATTCAAATTGTTTCTGTTTTCTGTTAAAAATTCCTAGAATTAAGAATAATGTTTAAAAGAAATAAAAAGGGAAACGTGGGGCTCTCCTGCTACCAGTGATATCCTTACATTGCAAGCAGGCTGAAATACCTACAGGTGGCATATCTGAGGACCTTAGGACAATGAGGAAATTACATTTAAAGCATAGCTGTATTTTCTCTCCCATGCTTCTTTTCCTCACATACACTCACTTAACTATCCATAACCTGCAGTTTGTGCTAAATGTGGGATGTAACATTGGAATTTGTCTGATTTCTAACAGAATTTCTGCAACAGTTAGACAAAACTGTAGTTTAAATATTTTAGTCATAATGTTTAAACATTTCACTGTTTTTTTTTCTTTTTAGATTATAAACATGTCCAAGTCTGTAGAATTAAATGCTGGCAAACACTAATACCCGAATGCTCTAAAATGGGTCTAAAAATGTCCTCTTTGTAAATGACGTGTTTTAGAAAATGGAGGTTCTTGTTATATTAGACCTTAAAAATCTTTTAGATTTTAACCTTTGCAATTCCTCTTTAAATGGGGCCACAAKCCAATATAGCCAAAACTGAATTTTGTATTTGTATCACAGTCCAAATGTGAAAAAAGAGAGAAAAGACATAACAGAAAGGCCTGGTAAAACGTCGAACAATGTATACGTGACCTACTCTTTGAAACTAATTGATTATGAAGACCAATTAATTTTGTTAATTATTTAACAAGGAAAGGGAAGAGAGAAAATATCCTGGCTTTTAAAATATTTACAKTTGTTTCCACAGTGAAGAGAGTGTCACATTGAAAGGCTTTTGGATAGATTCTTCTTTTGTTTTGTGTTCTGAATAGATATATAGTGACTATATATTCAAATATGTGGCTTCCAGTCTAAATCTGTACTGTCCACTAAGAGCCAGTTTTAAGGTTTTGAGAATCTATAGTAATAAAGCGAYGTAAAATGTGAGACTTAAATGAAAATGCTTTTAAAAACAACCAAAAAAAGCCAGCAAATTTTTCTGCATCTGTAGGATACGTTGATTGTGTTTTAATTTGATTCAGCTGCAGCTCGATGCTGGCCCGTATTCAGAATCCTGCATAATCTCATTTTCAGATACGCAGCCAAAACGTTGAGGGGAGAAGGACGGCCCAGATTTATCTGCTGATGCCCCCATCCTGTGCTTGAAATGGGAACTGAAAAGTCCAGCACTCAAAGGGCCGTCACATCAGAACGTGCTGTCCCATCCCCAGAGGCCTGTCCACACAAGCATGTGAAAAACAGCTTTTTAGGATATGAAAGCACCATTTTACCTATTTAATTGATTTGTGGCAGAAGTCCTGTCTTCTAACTTTAATTCAAATTCATAAAATACATCACTTGCTGGAAAATCTTAGTTCAGGCAGTGCCATTTTTTTTATAAATGCACACAGTTATCAGTTCCCTTAGCATTACATAAACAAAGCACAGATTCCAGTTCATTTTGATGATGTTGCTTTTATTCTGAAACTAATTATTTTCAAACTTGGGCATAAACCAGGGCAAACAGAGGGCTTTTAGTGGGAAATTTCACAGTGCATAAAAAGCCAGTATACACTTTGAATTTTCTCTGAAGTTCTGCAATTTTATGGGAAATTCCTGAAATTATTCACCACTGAAAACTCATACGCAACTTGACTTTAGAGTTATAGCTTTAAAAAAAATGGGATAAATTCTAAATGCAACAAGTGCTTCTATTATCAATCGAAACTCTAAGTGTTGGATATTATTTTTATACTGAGGTTTGCACAATAGAAGGTAGCAGGTGGTGAAAATCTTCTTTGTCGCATACAAACTCTTTTCTAGGCAGTTATTTTCCCTTCAGATTTAATCCTACACTGGGGCAGGTTTTAGACAGAAATGGCAGGAAAGATTTTTGGAGCAATAAAAATGCAGCTCTTGATAGTTATCTCTATAGGGAGTTTCACTTGACACAGTTTCTGGAGTAACTCCCAAAGGTTCGCGCTTCTTACTCAGACCTACTTGCCTACCAAAATATACCATAAAAGACAGCTTGACAATGGTTTTTAAGTTTTGCTAAGAAAAAGAAGAGCTTGCTATACCCCACACTAGATGATGCACCACAAAAGCAAAGGAACAGAGATTAAATCAGTTTTGTGCACCTTTGTATGGGCAGGTACCAGAATTATTGCACATCTTTGACCAAGCAGAACCATCTTAGTTCCACCTACTCTCAGCCCGCTTATAAATCACTCATTGCAGCCCAGCAAAAGGCAGCTAAATATTTACACAGAATGACAGAGTACGTTGCTAAAAGGCTGTCAAATGGTTGCACGCTGAAAGTTTGGGAGAAGATTTAAGGCCGGGCTGCCTGTTCTGTGGTTTATGGCAGTGGAGAAGCCAAGACCAGGTACATGTTTTGATTCTGTTGCTTTTGTGGTTTTGTGTCAGCTGTAGTATGCAGGCAACAACCACACCTGCTTCCCAACAAAGCGTTTTTGTTTGTTAGTAAAGAGCAGTGGGGAAGGACCAGCCAAAATGTGGCCCTTTTTCAGCACTGGCGTGGCCTGGAAATGCACAGGAAATGAGAAGCAACCAAGCAAATGGTGACTTTCATCACCTACATCTCTCTAAAGCATCTGATCCTTCAGGCACTGATTGTTCTTTGATCAGCACAGGGAATTTTTTGTACCAAGAGCTGAATATTGTGAGATTAAGGCTGGGCAGGTTAGTTTCAGCTCAGCAGGAGGAACAGTGTGAATGCTTCTTTGGTACGTACCGATCATCGTCATCTGCGTGAGCGTTGGTGCCAGAGGTGCTTTGGAGTGTGGGCAATCCCTCCGTCACCCCCTCATCTATTGAGCCTAGGCAAAGGACAAAAAAAAGAGGCAATTTAATGCAAAAAAGGGTCGCAGGGTGAATAAATACATATAGAGTGTTTTCTCCAAATTGCTGCCTGACACTGCTCCCTGAATAAGGAGATCAATACATGGCAAACATTTGGCACATCTAGAAAATGAAGATAATCTACATTAAATACAATGAGAGCTTTCAAAATACACCTCAATTAACACCGTACAYTTAAAGGGCACTATTTCATGAGGAATAAAGAGTCCAAACTTGCTGCTGTCAATCGCATTTAATTTTATTTCTAAGMCTTCATCTCTCGAGTGATCACCATTAATGAGTTATGAAAATATTGTCTCAAAGGTGCTTACTGTTGTTGCCATAATGACTTATTTATGAAGGTCCCGCATCATGTCTCCCTCCACATCATAAAGTACTGCCAAATATAAGAAACTGCAAATGAACAATTCTTGAAATTGCCCAAAGAGTGAATGAGAGCTCTCTGCAACATCAAAAAGCAGCAACGCTTTTCTAAATGTACTGTAAAACACTGAGATAAATATATGCAATTATACAAAGAAAATACTTTCTGGGGGAAGGATGCCACATTTCAACATATCTTTCTGGCTCCATTTACTGATCTTACACTAATGCATGAGGAAACACATCCTTGGAAGGTGAAAAATGCTTTCTGAGATGCAAAGAGTGTATTTTATATTTGGTATGTGTGAACTGTATGAGAAAAAACAAGAGCTTTATTTCCCCTTTATGGCAAAAAGGGAATAAAACCTATTATCAAGACAGTTAAAAATGTTATGCAAAGAACACTCTATAATAACTCCAACTTATTCAAAGACAAAGAACAGATGAGGGATTTAGTTATATACTGCATTCCCAGCACGATCAGATTGATTGAATGTTCGCTTTCTGCACGGCGTTACACTGACCAGACAAAAACAATAACGTGGCCTACAAGGCTACGTTTATTTATTTTATATYATTCAATTTGTTTTATTAACTCAAGTAGTATTTCACATACACATCACTCCAGTGAGTGCCTTCTCCGTGCTTATGGCTCTTGAGTAAAACAGGCTTTATTAGAAATCCCTCAGTAAACAAACCCGCCACTGAGTACAGGTCAAGCCACTTAATTTGAAGCAAAAGAGCTGAGCTGTGTAAAATTTTGGTAATTAAGCTACAAACAACGTAAAGTGCCTCTCTTCTGACTCAGAAATGCGGTGCACTCTGAGGAAGGAGGCGCAATCGTGAAATATTAGCTATTCATAAACAACAGGCTGTTGTTTTTTAAGAGAGACCCCCATACTAGCTTCTAATTGTTTTTCATGGGGAAAAAAAAGTTTCRCTCAGCGTTTGGCAAGGTTTGAGAAGCAACTTAAGAGGCAAATCCTTCAGAAATGGAAAGATTCTCAGTATTATGACTAGGTGATTTTGGTTTTGTCTGGGACATTAAGATGCCAATTTTTTTGCAAATCTTACTACGATTATACAAGGTTTTACATCTKCTGCAAAGGAGGTTTCCTCCGATAAAAACGYAAGAGCAAACGCATCTATTTGCACRAATATCCAACCCCGGAACGGGTCGTACCGATAGAGGAAGACTGGGGGCTGATGAGGAGATCTTCCTGAACCTGCTCGCTCCCGGGGACTGTCTGCTGGTCACTCAGCGAGCTCTGGGATGCGCTGACGGGCTGCGAAACCTCCTCGTGYGCCTCCTCGTCGCTCAGCCTCTCCACTTTGACACGCACGTCCTCCTCGATGACGAGGGGCGAGCTGCCTTTGGTGCTCTCGCAAGCCACGTAATCGGAAATGCGCCGGTTCGCCTCCGAGGGGCCGGGCATTTCCAAAGTCCTTGAGTTCTCCACCTGCTTCACCTTCTCAGACTGCAGTCTTCGGTCAATTCCGAAGGGAAAAGTCCAGGGGAAAGCTAAGGAGGAGTCTACAGGCTGGCTCCTGGACTCGGGGTACGAAGTTGAAGGATTGAGCACTTGGGGGGAGCTGGTTTGCGTGTTGCACTTGAGCGGGCTCTCGGGGGACATCACGATGTAGCTCTTGCGCTTCCTCCGCGACTCGCGGCACACGGGAATGGTTCTTTCCACGACGCTGCATTCTGAGGACACGGGGGACAGGCTGCCGTCTCGAGAGGTGAAATTGCAGTTGGCGCCGCTTTCCTGCCCGGCGTCCAGCACCTTTTCCTGCTGGCTGTTTGGTGTATTCCACAAAATGCTCGACTTCATGAACTCCGAGCACGTGCTGGCCACGCTGAACATCTGCATGTAGCTGGCTGCAGCCAACACGTCGATAATATTTTCGGTGTTAATAGATAGTGTTGCTGTGTAGGCGTATTCCAGGAGGGGTATAAAGCCAGTCACTGTGACGTGGTGCAAATCTAACACGCTCTTGCCCTCGTCTTCTGCCTGGCCAACGAGTTTGGAGCGGAAGAAGTCACTGCAAGCAGCCAAAACCACCTTGTGCGCCCGGAAGATCTTGTCCTGGACACGGATGGTGATATCGCAGAAGTGCCCGTCGTTGCGAAGCATGTTGAGCTTTCCCAGCATCTCCTGGCTATGGGCAGGGGAATTATGAGTAAATGTTTTTACACCCATCTTTTCACTTTCTGCTAGCGTTCTTTCCGCATGCAAGAGATCACAGGTATCCTAAAAGACAGGGAAAACGCTCTGTTATTCACATTAGAGTATCTCTCAYCTCTGAAAGCAAGACGTAAGTGAACACATCACTATAAGGCTTTGCAGGAAGAAATTTCTCCCACTGCAGCAGAATACTCCAAGGTCGCATTTCCACATTTTTTTTAGGATCCAGCCTGCAACATCAGGTGCCTGTAACACTATAAAGAAAGTATTTTTGCAACTATCATCTGTGCAAGAAACCTGTTTTTTGTTATTATGATCATTTTCTGAGCTTGGGAATCGATTGCTCCCGGTTCTTGCACACTAGAGACTTTGTTGAATGATTTTTAAGTGAAGATGACATTGGTTTGTGTCTGCTTAAATGTACCGGAGCAAACAAAGCTCTCAGGGAAGGTTCTTCCCATTACCCTCCTGCCTCCCTGTGCACTTTATGGAGTGATTTAGCACCAAACTGCATTAAAAAAAAGTCACAGTTGAACTGTAATAGCCATTTGGATTCTAATAAAATTGCAGACTGCTATAGAAGAYGACGTTAAGTGCAGCGAAAAGAAACACTTTGACCTCAAGAGGCACTGAAGATCCAGATTTGGAACCKTCCCTTGTTCCGCTTCCCTCTTCCCAGCCGCCTCTCCCCTCTTCTGGCTTCCTTTCCCTTCTCTTCTCTCTACTTCCTTGACCTGGATCTGGTTACACAATTTAAAAATAACAGAAGGGAAGCCAGTTCTGTGCAATACATTGATTTAAATGTGTTACAGTCCTGCCTGCCACAAATGTGGGACGTTGCCACCTTGGGACACTCGGATAAAGTGACTTTCCTCTTCCTTCCACTGACACCATTCAAACAAGTGGCTCCTATGCAGCCTTTGGTGTGGAAAGGACACACGTGCATCTGGCATTCTAAAAAGCTGGTAGACAACAGGGGGAACAATATCCATTTCTTACATTTAATAAGGCAGYAAGAGCTTAAACACTCAGTTTTTAAAATGGTTCTATTCCCATTTTTAATCTTTTGGTGACCTAGGGCATTAATATAGATCTGACCTTTAAGGATTTTCAAAAAACTTAGCTCGTGGTTACTGTTTCAGCCAAAAGAGCTATGGGTTCATATAGATTAGAACTAATCTCCTTTTGCAACAGTGA
The DNA here is from genome assembly GCA_003342815.1 of Eudromia elegans. Classification (NCBI taxonomy): domain Eukaryota; kingdom Metazoa; phylum Chordata; class Aves; order Tinamiformes; family Tinamidae; genus Eudromia; species Eudromia elegans. Next base: position 240,872 of record PTEX01000301.1, on the reverse strand, counting down.
TTAAACACTTATGTCAAGTTTGGGGGCTAAGGAATGATAAACGAACGAAAATGTATATTATGCTGTTCAAAAATGACACCAGAATTGGAAATTTTTGCTTATGTGAGCTGTCTGCTTTAATATATCCAAAACCTAGCAACTTGGCCACCTCTTGCCCTTACATTAGGGCTCAAATCACAGTTTTTGTAATATGGTGCTTAGATAGACCTTGGTTTTTTATCCTGGGACAACCCTCTGCACATGCAGATCCTGTTCTCATGGAAAAGAGCCTCTCAGTCTTGAGGGCACTCCAGCAGCAAAGGAACTCCCTGATGATGGAAAAGGGAGCTCTGCACAAGGCAAATCTCATTTTGATGCCTGCAGCTGGTGAAAGCATCGAGACAATTAGCAAGGTGCCAAAAGGAGCAATTTATTCTACAAAACAGCTTTATTGTAAATTGATATGATAGGGTCAGCTGCAACATAATAATTCAGAAAGGGTAAAATTAGAAAATGTTTACAATGTTTTACATGTACATTTTAAAGGAAGGTTGACAGCACAGGTAACAACCAAAGACTTCTCTTCCCTCATCTGTGATAGTGAAATTCTGACTATTCAACCAAGTTTGCATGAGCAGAACCTCAAAATTTCAGTGTTCGTCACTACCTTTGTTCAAGGTGTTGTCTTCCACCTCCTAGTGGGTCCCGAATCTAGGATATGTCAGAGCCCCCAGCTATTTATCAATCCTCCAATTCATCATTTAAAACACATGTACTGTGTTTGGCAACTGTGCCCTAATTGCTTGAGCCTTCTGCTCTGTTTTGATCAAGATGAGCCCATAAAAATCATTCATCCTCCTCATTCACGAGCTTGCAGAGGTCTCCAAAGCTCTCCAGTACAGCACTTTACATGTTCAGTGCATCCTTTGCAGGCTGCGTCTATTTGAAAGCCTCAAAACACATGCTGGAAATCATAAAAAAGCTCTTCCAAGGGCTGCATCTGGCAGAATTAAGAAGTTATCTCCCTGAACAGAACGGGTTACAGAGGCCAAGGCCATGTCCATAAAGTCCACAAGAAGCCACATTCCACCTCATGCAGCTTTGCCTTGTCACTTCCTCATGAAAGTGACACTTCCAGATTTATTCTTGTCCCTTGTCACCTCTTATATATGGCCTATAGGACCAGACTTTCTTCTGATCCACCTCAAGTTGGAAAGAGAACTATTGCAAACCTGTATTTTTAATGGTCTCATTTTGTGGGACACACCTGCCAGAAAGTTTGGCAACACTAACCCTCTGTTCATTTTGTCTCCAAATATACTTAGTGCTGAAAAGCTGATTATTTATAAATATGAAGATGTTTTGCTCCGTCAAAGGTCAGCAGTGATACATAAGCTGTTTGTATATAACTGCAGGAATCTGGTAAAGTGAAGACAGTCTGAAGAAAAGGAAGAGTGAAAATTAAATAAACAAACAGAAAATGGGCTGCCACCTGTGTTTACTGAAAGTAAAGCATGCCAAGGTAACTTGACAATGTGCTTTTTTCTTTCAGGAAAAAAAAAAGATATTTACAGGGTAAAAATTAAAAATCTACACCCCAGGTTTATATACTAGAGAGCTAACAACAGGTTTCTGCTATGTTCTGGAAGCTAAGCAGTTAAAAGTGACTACGGAGAACAATTTTAAAGCATGACCCAGGGCCTAATCAGACTATTTTAATAACATGATTTTTGTCAGGTGTTCGTCATTATCCACTTTAACTCCCATAAAGTTTTGGGTTTTTTTAAAAAAATATATGGGTTTTTTCCCCCCCGCCCCCAATACACCTGCCCTTTAACTTGTCTGTAAAGGTGTCTATAAAATGATCTTTTCAGCTCATTTGAGTTTACCAGAAGGATTTCAGATAAAAATATGCAGCAGCTAGAACCAATGCACGCATATTAGATGCGCTAATCAGCAAGGTAGTTCTTAATCACAAAATCTAATTAAATAAAGAGATTACAATCATCAGGGCAGTATAGTGGCATGTGCCATACATAAACTGCACAATAATCTGTTCAGAATATTTGAAGTTGGCTCTTCTACAACAATGACTCCAGATTTAACTTGTTGAAATGGCAGTGCAAAGTGTGAGGTTTATGTGCAGGAAGTACCAGTTTAAATAATTCCTCCATGTTGCAAGAATAATATGTGCAAAAGCAATAGCTAGAAATAATGCAAGTTAAACATCAGAACTAAGTGCTACGAATTGCTGAAAAATATCCATAAAGCACTTTTATTTGTCATATGGAAGCAACCTCCTATTTTAAACTAATTTCAGAAAGCTATTTTTTTTCTGGTTTTACCATGGCTACCAATAGCATTTCAGTCATTGCTTTCAGAAGCTCTTTGAGCATATCAATAAATTCAAAGAAAAAAACAAACTACTCAAGCTGATCATCCTCACAAACTGCTAATAAAAGTCCCCAAATACCCAAGTCCTTTCCTTGGGAAGTACCATGTAAAAGAAATCAGAAGGCAAATGGCATGCTTTGTGCCAAAATATTCTGGTATAATTCAAGACATCCCTAGTAGCACTACTGCAGAAGACGAGAAATAACGCTTTTCCTTCTCTTTCATTCAGGATTAGGAAGGAAGGGTTCCAGCTTGGTTAATGGAATGCCAGTTAACTAAAATAAAGAATTTTCTCTGAAGCACAATGCAAATTTTAACTCTCCCCGAAGCCACAGCAATGCTGGAGGTAGGAGAAGCCTGTGCTGACAAGCAGCACGGTGAAAAACCTGTGTCAAGAGCAAAGGGGATCAAGGCCAAGTCGATCATTGTGGAGACCTCATGAAGCAAAGGAGAGCAGGGACCAGGGCCAGCTCATCAGGGTGTCCCAGCCACAGAACCAAGCAGCCACCTTTGAAACGGAAGCGCCTAAAAGAATCCCCAACAAGTTGAAGCAAGGCAGGAATGCGGTTGTGTCAGCGCCCTTTTACCCTTGATTTTCCTAATAACTCAATTATGGAGGTAAAGCTGAATACCCAAAAAGGAGTTCTTCCTGGCCCTGAAAACTGAAAACTCTTTTATTTACCCGCAAATGGGTATCAGATAAACAGCAACAAGGCAAGACTTTCCACTTCCCAGGTTTACCCAAACCCTGGCCTGGAAGAACCCTCTCCTTGGTCCAGGCTGGGATTAAAGGAATTTTTTTTTTTCTTTTTAACCTTCTTTAACCTCCTCACTAACATTTCCCAGGAACTGCTCCAAGCAGGTCTTAACACGGCTATTTACCCAGGAAAAATCCAAAGTCACTAAAGGAAAAGTAACTACAGAAGCTCCTAGCACACCATAAATATCTCGGTCCAGTAAAATAGCTTTTGCAGCATGTTCACTTGCACTTGGGGATGTAAAACATTACACACACACACTAAATGCTTACAGTAGTATTGCAGATGAGCTACAAAGTGTCCATTTAGAAGCAAACAACCCTTCGCGCTCTGAAAAAAACTGCCTTTATTCAGCCTTTTTGGGCAAAGCAAGGAAACGAACGTTCTGGTCAGATCGACTCAAAAGCCAAGCTCAAAAGGGGGGAAAAAAGGAGATACAGAACAGCCTCTGTAGACAGATGTACTAAATAGACTGGGGGAATTCAGCTTGGAAGGAGAGAGAAAACTGAGAACCCAAAGATCCATAAAATTGCAAATGAGGCGGCAACTGGAAAAGGATCCTTTATTCTCCCTCCTAGTACAAGAAGCAAGAGGCACTCAATGAAATTACCAGGCATCAGGTTTAAAGTAAACAAACCCAGGGAATCTTTCTGCACAAAACTTAGGGAATTCGGCGCAGAGGATATTGTAGAAGCTAAAAGAGTTCAGAGTTTGTAGAGGTGCATAAATGAAAGGGTGGGGAACAAAGTAGTACCAACATTTGTTTTCATCCGGTGAAACCATCTGAAGAATCAACTTGAAATCCTAAGCAAGTTAAGAATAATGGACTCCAAGGTTTACTTAGACTAAGTACACAACCATTTAATTTTATCTATTTGTTAAAAACAGCATCTTTCAAGATGCAAGCATCCAAACAGCAAGGCATGTAGACTTCTACTCCAGAAATATATTAAAGCAAATCAATGTTTTCATTATTTTCTTCTGCTAATAACTGACCAACTAGACACTTCTATGCCAAAACAGTGTCGGGAGTGAAGGTGGTTCTGTCCCTACAATCTTTTGGGATTTTCAAGTTTTCTCACTTTTTCAAGAACTAAGTTGCAGCCCCTTTCTGTCCAAAACTGATGTCCTATTCCAGCCCGAGAATGTGCTCCGCAACCGGAACGCTTAGATTCGGAGTGAACCCCTGACACACTCAAGTTTTGAGAATTCCCCAAGTCTGGTTGTGTGCACGGTTGCATAATTTGAGCAGGGATAACCTACTTAGCAGTGGGCAAGACAGAAATATGTCAACAGACATTCCGGGGACGTCAAGAGATGTTCCCTGCCCCGTCACGTACCGGTAAAAGCGTCACACCACTTTGTCGCAAGGTGGTTTTTTTGTTCAAAGTAGCGGTCTAGATTGTATGAACAAGCTCGCATGGTTGCAAACAAAACTTCAAATGGGCCCTTCAACTGGGTCACGGGATACAACCCAAAATAATGTTTGGACACTCGTCCAACTGCACACGCGGGGCAAACTATTTTCTTTTGATCCTCTTAGTGAGCAGTTGAGCAGACCCTCCTTCTTAGCAGCGCCCGCTTTGCTGTGGACACTACAGAACGAAACCAGTCCTTTTAAAACATGCCAAGGTTTATGATTAACCTCCTGTTGCAACAAACGTGGCATGGATTCAGTTTCACTTACTGACTTCTCTTACATAGCACAGGAGCAACACACAAGGACACTCCCCCCGGCAACCTCATGGTCACAGCGAGGGAAATTCTCTCAGCCTGTCAACAAAAACGAGGGAGAACCTTTGGCATGGGAAATAAAGCAGCAATGCCTCTTTTTCCATGAGTTATCATCCGTGTAACATCGACCCAGAGAGACACAAGCAGGGCTGGGAATTCGCCAGGCAAGGGACAGCTTGGAGGTTTTGCACCAGTTAAAGCCAAAGATTAAAACCAGCTGTTTAAATCGAAGTAGCCCCTAGGGAGACACACTTAGAGCGTTATAACAGGTTTTGGGTATAAACAGCTCTATATCAAGGTGGTATTTATATCGGGAGGGCTAGAGGTAGCAGGTTAGCACTTGCTCGCCTATATCTTCTCATACAGGTGCACTTAAAGCCGGGCAAGGTCCCTGGGTGCATTCCATCTCGGATATGTGTAACTTGCGGATCTCAAGGAGGGAAAGAGACACAATTTTGGAAGGAAAGCCCTTGAAATAGCCCCAAAAGACAGACAGGTGTTACTCAGCACAGCCACCACCACACACCTGCAAAGGACAGGCAGGAGAAACCTTCTCCCGGGAAGCACACAGCGGGAATACCTGCCTCAGGAACATGGAAACACTGGCGCATATCCACCTGGGAATGGCAGGATACCCCCTCCTCTCAGCCAGCGTAACAAGTTTCATGGAATACACAGGGAGATGGGCCAGAAGAGCTGCCTATGAGGCTAGAAGATGCTTTTTGGGTGGAAAATAACCCCAGCGCCTGCATGTGCCGATGGTTACGCTGGAATTCAGCAAACTGGAAGCAAAATAACCCTGGGTGTGTGGAGGGGAGGGGAGGCAGGTTTGGAAGCTGCCATAGGCTCAAGTGCAGGTGGAGGCAGTGCAGGAGAGCTTGGTAGACCGACAGGTAAAAAGGGGAGGAAGGATAAATACATAAAATATATAGATAAGAATATAAAGAATAAGCATAAAAGGAAGGCGCAGCGAGTTTCACCTTCCAGCTAGCAGGATTTCCCCTATACCTTCCACGAATAAAAGAAAAGGAAAGAGGAATGAGCAAAAGGAGACAGCAGGGAGCCCTGTGGGACACAGCACACAAAACAAGTTCCCTCTTTTTCCAAAAAAACCCACCCAAAACACTCTACAAATAGGGGGCTGGGAGGCAGCAGGGTGTCCCCAGGGGGTGCGCAGTCCAATTCCCTCGGGAATGCAACAGGCAAAGCACCGTTTCCACCCAAAACGCGGCCAGGGGTGAGGGGGAGGGCGTACAG
>PTEX01000301.1:154298-224877 GCA_003342815.1 Eudromia elegans | reverse complement strand
GAAGGAAGGAAGGAAGGAAGGAAGGAAGGAAGGAAGGAAGGAAGGAAGGAAGGAAGGAAGGAAGGAAGGAAGGAAGGAAGGAAGGAAGGAAGGAAAAGAAACACAAAGGAATCACACAACCCCTAGACAATAACAACCTTACTGCCGCTTCCCAGAGGCGCTCGGAAGGAGGTGCTGGGAAGGTGAGGAAGGAGGCTCCAGAGCGCATGCTGACGTTTCCAGGGAAGGGTGTGGGCCCGGATGTGCCGGGATTCGCGTTCACACGGGTTCTAGGGAACATCCAGAGGTGGAGCCAGATGTGGGCCGAGCAATGCCATGTGTTGCTGAGGTGACAGGGGGGCCACAAGCAACATCCAGCTCCATTCCCAGATCCCCGGGAGCTCTCTCTGATGCCACCTAAATCCAGAGATGCTGTAGGAGAGGAAGAGCACCCAGAGAGCGCCTGAAAAGACCCATGGAGTGGGAGCAAGCTGCAGATGGGGCTTCGGGACCTGCTTGGCCTTGGTCCCGTTCCTGCTGCGCCGCTTCCACTAATCTGGTCCCTTGGAGGAGACACAACAGAGATAGGTCCCGTCCAGCCCCCGCGGGATACGCAGGGGCCTGGAGCTGCTGAAAACCAAAATAAGGCTCTGAATCCCTCCCTGCTCATGCCCAGGGCTCCACAATGGGGGCAGTGGGTTGCAAAGGGCGCAGTGTCTTTAGTGGCACTTTGGCTTTGTGTTTTGTGCGTGCACGCACGTTGCAGCCAAGGCAGTGGCTCCTCGGCGGGTACCGAGGCCCCTGCACAGGATGGGCTCTTTCTGACTCCCCTCCCAGCCCCAAACGCTGCCACAATGACCACAAAATGCATGGGGATGGGGAGAGTCTCTCTGGGTTCACCTCGGAGTGTCGTCCGTGCTCCTGAGTCTTGGACACTGGGGCCAGGAGCTGGGACACAGGAGCATCCCTGGGGCTAGAGGGAGGGGAGAACCCCAGGCACTCCTGCAGAACAGGGGTATTAGGAGGGGAGAAGGTTTTTCCTCTCCAGAGAGGTCCCCGAGCTGCTGTCCTGCTCCATCCCAGACAGTGCCAGGGAGGCACTGGGACCGACTCTGCTCCCGGAGCTCCCAGTCCTGCTCCTTGCTCCACTCCTGGTCCTGCCCCGTGTTCCACTCCTAGAGCTGCCAGTCCTGCTCCTTTCTCCAATCCTGGTCCTGCATCCTGCTCCACTCCCGGAGCTCCTGCATCCTACTCCACTCCTGGTCCCACATCCTGTTCCACTCCCGGAGCTCCCGGTCCTGCTCCTGGCCCCTCTCCCGGAGCTCCGGGTCCTACTCCTTGCACCACTGCCGCCTCCACTCCTGAAGCTCCCGCTCCCGGCGCTGTCCCCGCCCCGCTCCAGGAGCTATCCCAGTCCCCTTCCCGGAGCTATCCCAGTCCCACTTCAGGATCTATCCCGGTCTCGCTCCCGGTCCCTTTCCCGGAGCTATCCCGCTCCCGCATCTATCCCAACACGGTTCCCGGTCCCGCTCGCGGAGCTCCCGGCGCCGCTGCCGGCTCCGCTCCGGGCGCTCCCGGCGCTCCCGGCCCCCCGGCCCGGAGTGGCTGCGGCGGGGCCAAGCCGCGCCCCGCTCCCCCCGGCCAGCGGCGCCGTATATAAGAAGCCCGAAGCGCCCCACAAGGCAGGTAGCGGCGGGGCAGGCGGCTCCGGAGCAGCGCTCCGCTCCCTCCCGGCCCCGCGCTTCGGTGCGGGCAGCGGCACCGGCACCGCGGGGCGGCCCGGCTTGGAAAGGGGGGGATCCAGAAGAGCTTCCCGGCTTGGAAAGAGGGGGGATCCAGAAGAGCTTCTCCTGCTGCCGTCTGCCCATGCCGCTCTGAGCTGGCCGGGACGATGCTGCTGCCGCTGCTGGTGCTGCTGGTGCCGGGCCCGGCGCGGAGTGAGCGCCGGGCGCCCATGGAGACGGCGCTCGTGACCCCGCAGCGCCTGGAGCCCGACGTCAACGGGCGGCCCTTGGTGGGCCGCGGGCAGGCCGTGGTCTTCCTGCTCTCGGCTTTTGGTGACGAGCTCTACCTGCAGCTGGCGCCGGACTCGCACTTCATCGCGCCTGCCTTCGCCCTGCGCACCCTGGGCTCGGCACCCGTCGCCCGCCTCGGCCGCCCCGGCCTGCGCCACTGCTTCTACTCGGGCACCGTCAACGGCGACCGCGACTCCTTCGCCGCCCTGAGCCTCTGCGGCGGCCTGCGTGGCGCCTTCGGCTACCGCGGCGCCGAGTACGTGATCAGCCCGCTGGCCAGCGGCCGCCCCGACGGCGCCCACCGCCTGCAGCGTCGCCGCGCCGGGGCTGCCGGGGCCGCCTCGCGCTGTGCCGTGGCCTCCAGCCTCAACCCCGGCATCCTGCAGGCGCTGGACAAGTACCGGGCACGCGGGGCTCCACCACGGGAGGCCGGCGCCGCGGCCGGGCGGGCCAAGCGCTTCGTGTCGGTGCCGCGCTACGTGGAGACCTTGGTGGTGGCCGACGAGTCCATGGTGAAGTTCCACGGCGACGACCTGCAGCACTACCTGCTCACGCTCATGGCCACGGCCGCCCGCCTCTACAAGCACCCCAGCATCCGCAACCCCATCGACATCGTGGTGGTCAAGTTCCTGGTCATCGGGCAGGACGACAAGGGGCCCAAGGTGACGGGCAACGCGGCGCTCACGCTGCGCAACTTCTGCGCCTGGCAGAAGAAGTGGAACAAGGGCAGCGACAAGCACCCCGAGTACTGGGACACCGCCATCCTCTTCACCAAGCAGGTGGGTGCCGCCCCTTTCCACGTATTTCCAGGAGAAGCCGTGATTCCCTGCGTCCTGCTGGGAACAGCCTGGGGATCCTCCTGTTCCTGGGCTTTGCAGCTGCTTTTGCTTCATTTTTTGGGGGTGGTTAGTGCTTTGGAATTGTCCCTGGGTCATGTCTGGATTGTTACAGCAGGGCAAGGGTAATTGGGCACCACCAAAGCAGAGCAGCTCGGAGAGGGTTTGGCTGCTCCGCTCGATCTCCGCTCGGGTCCTTTCCCTCTTTGGATCAGGAGAATTTTCCCTGGGAAGCAGTGGTGACCCCCAGGAGTGGCCGAGCAGGGATATTACATGGGAGGGAAGGAGGAGGAGCTGGTTTGGAGGGGACAGGTCACATTTTGTTATGGAAACCCGTGATGGGAGCGGAGGAGAAAGCACACAAGGCTTTGCCAGCAGTGACGACTCACATCCTCTCCTCCCGCCACCGCTTCCCAAACGTCCTCGCTCGGTGGCCCAGGGACAGGCTGGGAACTCCCCCTTTGAAAGCTGCCAAGCCATTCCCAAACCTTCTTCCCAAGCCGAGCGCTCCTGCTGCATCCCGTCGAGTCCCATGACAGCAGCGCCGGGATGAGCTGGCCCATCCGCGGCCTCCCCACGTGCCGAGCTCCAAAGGTGACTGCGCTCCAAGCCTCATTGACAGGCAGTTTGCAGCCGTGTCAGCAGCTTCCTGATGGATGGGGCCGTCCTCGCCCAGCTGCTCCGTGGATTCAGCCCTGGGGAGTTCGGCATGGAGCTGCCAGCAGGAGGGATCTGCCCCTTCCCACCTCATCCACAGCGGTGCGAACAGCTTCCCACGCTCCGGCTCATGTCCTGGTCCTGCTTCCCATCCCATTCCGTGGCTTCATCCGGCTCTGCGAGTGCCCAGGTCTGCTTGGCACCTCCGGGACTTGATGGAACATCAGTTGCTCCGGCCTCCGCCGCTGTCAGGAAGCCTGCCTGGATACCCTATTCCCGGCTCCATGCTCCGGATGGGCTGCCCACAGAGCACCCGGAGCCCAGATGTGGGACACTGCTCCCCATGGAAGCCACGCACTGCTTGGCGCCCCTTGGAAGCGTCACTGCGTGCCCCTTGGGGACATTTCGGAGCTCTAAGCCGCCCCGTTGGCCGTGCCGGGGCTCGTGGTGATGTGGGAACGTGGCTGGAAGTGCGGGCAGAGCCGCTCACGGAGCGTGCGGGGCCCAGGGCCCATTTGGAGGAGGCTGCTGGCGCCGCATCCTTCGGAGAGCAGAGCAAGGAGGCATCCGAGGACAAGGCTCCGGCCCCGTGCAGCAGTGACTTTGCCCCGTCCTCAGCCGGGATGGGCTTGGAGGCCACCTCATTGCGGTCCTCGACGCATGGCACGTCCTCCCGTGCTGCGTTTGCTTTGCTGGGGTTCAGCTTGTGACCGTGGCCGTTGTCCGGCTCAGGAATCACTTCGAGCCTTGAGCTCCGTGTCGCGTCACCTGCGGTGTCCCTGGCAGCGCTCCAGCACCTCGTCCAGGGGGCTCTTTTCCCTTCTTTCCTTCCCAGGGGCTCTTTTCCCTTCTTTCCTTCCCAGGAAGCGCTTGAGAAACAGAGAGCAGCTGCTAGCCCAGGCCAGGTGTCTTTCCATGGAGTCCCAGGAGCTCCAGCCCTTGGGCTTGCCAGGGCCTGGAGCCAGACGGACTCCTCCGGGCTCCACCCAGCTATGGAGGAGCCGTGGGAGGGGAAGGGCTGTCCCGGAGGCCACACCGCACAGGGCTATATATAAAAAAGAGCCTCAGTGCCAGGCAGGGATGTGACGATGCCATGTGGGCCTGGGCGAGGTTTCCTCTCGGGCCGTCAGCGAGCTGCTTCCTGCGGGGTTATTCCATGTTCCCAAGGCTGGAATGCCACTGGGAACGCGGGGCAGCGATGGCCCACGCTCTCGCCTTTCCCCTACCCTGGCAGGACCTGTGCGGGGCCACCACGTGCGACACGCTGGGCATGGCCGACGTGGGCACCATGTGCGACCCCAAGCGCAGCTGCTCCGTCATCGAGGACGACGGGCTGCCCTCTGCCTTCACCACGGCCCACGAGCTGGGTAAGGCGTCCTGGGCTGCTCCGTGCCTCAGTTTCCCCCATTGCAAAGCCCGGGTAGTGCCTCACGCTGCCGCCCTCCCGCAGGCCACGTCTTCAACATGCCCCACGACAACGTGAAGGCCTGCGAGGAGGTCTTCGGCCAGCTCAAGACCAACCACATGATGTCGCCCACCCTCATCCAGATCGACCGCGCCAACCCCTGGTCCCCCTGCAGCGCTGCCATCATCACCGACTTCCTCGACAGCGGCCACGGTGGGTGAGGCCATGCTGGGGCGGCGGGGCAGGCCAAGGGGAGCTGGAGACCCTCGGCTTGGGGACAACCCATCCCGCTCCTATCTCCTTCCCGTGAGCGGTCCCAGCAGAGCAGGACCTGCTCCCGAAATGCCTGTTGGGCTGTTGGTCAAGGACCAACCAGGAGAACCAATAGAAAGCGGCACTGGGGTCCCTTTCTTTCACTCCGTGACAGTTTGGGAGGTCCCTATGGAGAGCGCCCTTGCTCAGGTGTCCCCTCCTGCTCCCGCAGGGGACTGCTTGCTGGACCAGCCCACCAAGGCCATGGCGCTGCCCACCGAGCTGCCGGGCAGCAGCTACAGCTTGGGCCAGCAGTGTGAGCTGGCCTTCGGCGTGGGCTCCAAGCCCTGCCCCTACATGCAGTACTGCGCCAAGCTGTGGTGCACGGGCAAAGCCCGCGGCCAGGTCGTCTGCCAGACCCGCCACTTCCCCTGGGCCGACGGCACCGGCTGCGGCGACGGACGCTTCTGCCTCAAGGGCGCCTGCGTCGAGAGGCACGATGTCTCCAAGGACAGGGTGAGTACTGGTGGTGTCCCCAAGCGTTGCTCCTGCTGGTCTTGGTGGCCCTCCATGCCACGTGCCCATCACATGCGGAAGCCAACGGGGAGAAGTCCACTGGGACGGATGGAGCTTCTCACAGCGCTGTCTCCCTGCAGGTGGACGGCAGCTGGGGCAAGTGGGCGCCCTACGGGTCCTGCTCGCGCACGTGCGGTGGCGGCGTGCAGCTGGCCAAGCGCGAGTGCAACGCGCCCGCGCCGGCCGGCGGCGGCAACTACTGCGAGGGCGTCCGCCTCAAGTACCGTTCCTGCAACCTGGAGCCCTGCGCCGCCACCGGTAAGGACATGCTGGCCCCGGGGATGTGATGTGACATGGGTGCTCCTGGCGAGGGCTTTTTGGGTGCTCATGAGCGGTGCGCGCATGGCCGGAGCGAGCAGCTGGGGTTGAGCGCGGGACAGGGCCAGAAAACGCCTCTCGGGGTGGGGTGGGAGGGAAGGCGCTCTCCAAATGTCAAATTCTTGGCCTGAGTCCGGGCGCGCTGAAGGAAACGAGCCCCAGGAGATGCCCCAGAACGTCCAAGGCGGCCCCGCCGCTCGTGCTCTGCATTAAGGACAACGGGTAGAAAGCCCTAGGGAAGCCACCCTGGCTCTAGCTTCAAGTGCTGCCCCCGTTCTCACCCCCTGGTTGGTCTCACTTCTTCCAGTGCCGGGGAAGAGCTTCCGTGAAGAGCAATGCGAGGCTTTCAACGGCTACAGCCACAGCACCAACCGCCTCACCGCCTCCGTCTCCTGGGTGCCCAAGTACTCGGGCGTCTCGCCTCGGGACAAGTGCAAGCTCATCTGCCGGGCCAATGGCACGGGCTACTTCTACGTGCTGGCACCCAAGGTGAGATACAGCGGGTGAGGGCCAGGCGGGCACGAGGGCACTCGAGGCCTCGGCGTGCTCAGCCACCCACCACGTCCCACAGGTCGTGGATGGCACCCCATGCTCTCCAGACTCCACGTCGGTGTGCGTGCAGGGCAAGTGCATCAAAGCGGGCTGCGACGGCAAGCTGGGCTCCAAGAAGAAGTTTGATAAGTGCAGCGTGTGCGGTGGGGACAACAAGAGCTGCAAGAAGGTCTCCGGCTTGTTCACCAAGCCCATGTAAGTGTGGGCTTTGCTCTCCAGAGCAAACTATTCCATCTGGAGGTGGGATTCTACTGGAGTCCCTATGTAGAGGCTTCAGAGGAGCAGCAGGACATACTGAATGGGCTAAATGGGTTGTGCTGCTTCTGCTGCCTAAGTTTTCTCCAGTCCCAGAGGAGCCAGAGGAGCTAAAATCCCTTCCTGGGTGACCTCAGATGTCCCTTGAGTCTAGATGTAACTTGCCGTAGAGATTGGAAATGGTCTTCTGGCGGAAGGCCCCAAAATGAACAATTTTGGGGGTGGGAGCTATTGCCATGTCCCTACTTGACCTGTCTCCTCTCGCAGGCACGGCTACAACTTCGTGGTGGTCATCCCAGCGGGAGCCTCCAACATCGACATCAGGCAGCGGGGCTACAAGGGCCTCGTGAGCGACGACAACTACCTGGCGCTGAAGAACGGGCAAGGCAAGTACCTGCTCAACGGGCACTTCATCGTCTCGGCCGTGGAGAGGGACCTCATGGTGAAGGGCAGCGTGTTGCGCTACAGCGGCACCGGCACGGCCGTCGAGAGCCTCCAGGCCTTCAAACCCATCCAGGAGCCCCTGACCTTGGAGGTGCTCTCTGTGGGCAAGATGACTCCTCCTCGCGTGCGCTACTCTTTCTACCTGCCCAAGGAGAGCAAGGAGGACAAGTCAGCCTACAAGAAGAGCCCTCCGGACCTCAACAACAGCGTCCTAAGCGTGTCCAACCGCTTGGACGCGGGACGGCCGAGCTACAAGCGCCCTTCCTACAAGTGGGCGGCGGGCGGCTGGGAGGCCTGCTCAGTGACGTGCGGTGACGGGCTGCAGAAGCGCGCCGTGGCGTGCCGCGACTCGTATGGGCAGCCGGCTTCAGCATGCGACGCGGCGCAGCGCCCTGCCGACGTCAGGATCTGCGGGGACCCCTGCCCCACATGGCGCCTAGGCCCGTGGGCGCCCTGCTCCAAGACATGCGGCCGGGGCTTCAAGAGGCGGGCGCTGGAGTGCGCGGCGCCCACCGGGCGCCTCCTGCCCCGGGAGAGGTGCAACTTTCGGAGGAAGCCGCAGGAGCTGGACTTCTGCACGCTGCGCCCGTGCTGAGCGCCGCGGCATCTCTCTGGCTGGAGACGCGCCGACGAAGGCGTCACGAGCGGGCAAGTGGCCCCAGGAGTGTCTTAGTAGAGCGCCCGTGCACTCGGGTGAGGCGCCCTCGGCCTCCTTCTTGTTGAGCGCGTCGCTCTAAGCCCGAGCGGAGATAACCGTCTACCTCGAAGACATCAAGATGTGCGGAGAGCCGGGGCGACGCCGGGGGCGGATGGCTCTCCGGAGAGCGCCCGGGGACGCGCGGGGCGATGCCCCCATCTTGCACAAACCGAGCCTTTCGTGAGGCCTTCCTGGGCAGAGGCTACTCCGGCCTCGCCAAGGGACCAAAAGCAGCTACCGATGTGACGGTGGCCAAGGAACTGTTGAATACCCGGTGCGACGGGCTCCGGCAGCCCAGGCGCACCACAGGGTGCCCTCGGCCCCGGTGGCTCCCGTTCTTGCCTCCTCCTCCTCACACATATGATCGGAACCAGTGTAGATTTCATGGTGCTTAACTCCCTCAGTCGAGCCTCCTCTTGGGGGGGACCCTCGGGAAGCGAGGAGAGCCATGTTCCCAGCAGGATTTTCCAGCGGTGCTTCGGGAAGAGGGCACAGGGTGCCCACGATGCATCTTGGCCTGCGTTTTTTGCAGCCGGATGCTCATTTACAGCCCAGCGCAGGGCAGGGTGTAAACTTGCCCAGCCCGGCAAGTTGCTGCTACTTGACTTTGCTCTGGAAATGGTGCTTGCTGCCCAAAGGGCTGCGCCTGTTGCAACCTCTTCCCTCCAAACTCGGGTCCAGGTCTTTCCGCACGGCGGGAGCTGGATTTCTCCTCCTAGGACATCCCTTCCAGGCCAACATTCCCAGGACCGTAGGGGCTTTCGGGAGGGCTCTCTGGTGCATGGTTCTTTTGCAAAGGGTACAGCAGAAGGACAGAGATGCCGATGGCACCGGCTGCGTTGTGTATACCGTGTATACTGAACCCCCATCTCTGCTGTTGGTGCGTCCAATAAAAACGTATTTAAAAGTGCCTCCAGATGGGTGCATTTATGTGAGCCCATCCCGAAGCCACCAGCAGCCCTGAGGACAGTGTCCTCAGCTGCATCCTCCCGCTCTGTGCATGGCAAAGGAAATCCGGCCCCCGAACCCACCAGATTTAGCTCAAAGTGGCCAGAGATGTGAAGGTGACGGGTAGGGAGGCGAAGCAGATGGACTGAGGGTGCCCGGGGATGCCCTGCGGGGGGAAGGACACGGCGTGAGGTGTCACTAGGTGGCTCCAGAGCAGTGCTCGGTTCCGCCAACACCATTGTCGACCTGCCTGGTGCTCTACGTTGGTGGCGGGTCCCGGTGTCACCCCTCCATAAAGGCTCATTTTGCAGGATAGAGCAGCCAAGCTGCAGGAAAACCTGCTCTCCGAGTAGAAAAGGCCACAGCAGCTCGGCACGGACCAAGCTCCTACCAGGATCCATCCCTCAGCCATCAATCCGGCACCTGTCCATGGGATTTTCCCTGTTTGCTAGACTCCCAACTACACAACGAGGTCGGTGCTGGAAGCCTTTGGGCTCCGATTTAGGACAGGTGAGCGGCCTCTCTGTTCCAAGCTCGCGGGCTGCTCCTCAGCATCTCCACCAAAGGCAAGGGAAGGAGCCCGGCGGATCCAGCAGCCGCTCGGGATTACAAACCACAACAAGGCAAAGCCCTTGGAAGCTGCGGCCATGCAGGGAATGGCAAGGGATTTCCAGAGGGCTCCTGGTGCCGCTTTTGGAGTTGGTGCAACTAATATCAAGCTCAGCCAAGAGAGATGGAGGGGCTGTTGGTCTCCCCAAACATCTGATTATTTTTTTTAAAAAATTATTTTCTTTCCATTTTTTTCCTAATCTTCCTTGTAAAAGAATTTAGCACTAGGGAAAGGTGTTGGATTGACAGCCCTGGAAATACAAGCCCTCGAGGAAAGCTGGGTGGGAGTACTGTAGGTAACAACAATATACGTAACCACGGCATAAAGGCAGTTATTGGCAGCAATTATTGCACCTCTACCCGTGTGAATGATGCTGCAACATTCCAGGCATCCCCCCTTCCTCCCGTTGCTTTGCTGCTCAGGGTGGAAAAAGGGCACTGGGATGTGATTTGACCCCAAAACCTCCGTTATTTGGGCTTGCAGGTTAGCACGGTGCTGGAGCCAGGTATCTCTCCCCAGGGAGATCACTGTATTGCCAGCCCGAAACACTTAAACCTGTAAACCAGGTGCCAAAAATGATGAGGTCAGCCTCCAAAATTCCGCGTTTTCCTTGGAAATAATAAACGTGGGTTTCTTTTTATTTGCCCCTGGGGCTCGCTTGTGCTCAGGTCATGTTTGCAGGCACTTTTGGAGACCAGGGTAAGAAAACTGCTGCTGAGGGAAGGTTTTTTTATGAGTAATGGTGAAATTAAGAGGAAAGGCTGGTCCTGCTGGCGGGCACAGAACTTCAGGCAAAGTCCCTGCATTTGGCTCTTGCAAAGCCACCCTTGCAAAAAGCTTCAGCTCTTTCTTTTTCTCCTTCATCCCATCCATGAACCTGGAAAAGCTGCTGTAAGAGGGCAGCTCCTGGTGTGTTAAGGGTTAATTGTTCCACCAGCCTCTCCATCACTGCTTCTTCTTCATGCTCCGAAGAAACAAACAGAGGCGAATCCCACCCTTTCCCCAGAGACGCCTCTTTCTTGGCTTGCTCCGGAGAACATGCAAATAATAATTATTTGTACTTCTTTCTTTCTCTTTCTGTGCCTTGTTGCAGCAGCCTCAGGAACTCAGGGAACCGAGTGACAAGGCTAACAAGGAAAGCAATAAACTGAAAAAATAAACAAAGGACTGATAAAACTGGGGTGGAAAGGAGATAAAAGCCCAACAATGTTCCCCTCACCGGGGAGAGCGCTGAGGCTGCAGATGCTGATGAACCAAACCAGCTGATAAAGGGTCTAGCAAAGGGTCCAATATGCGACTCATTTGGGATTGAGAGCCAAATTTCCCTGGGATTGGTCTTTAACAGGGTGATGGGGAGACATCTGGGGACCTGGGACACAACTTGGTTGCCCCCAACCTGCTGCTTCCACCCTGCTGATTCATCTGGTCCCAGCCCCAACCCTAACCTGAACCCTCTGCTCAAATCTAACCCTAACCTGCACCCCAACCCCAATGTCAGCTCCCACCCTAACCCCAACACTAGCCCCAATCCTAACCCTAACCCAAGCTCTTGGCTCCTTTCAAAGTTCATGGAGAGCGAAGGAGCTCGAAGACCACTCTCCATCGTCCCTTTGGAGGCAGGTAATGTGGGAAGACCTCCTGCAAAAGCATCTAAGCACAGAAAGCACCATCTGCTCTGCATCTTTTCCCCTGGTTGGGTTTTTGTCAGCTAGACCATTGCTCACAGACATGGTGCCTTCTCCAGACTAGATGTCTGGGCAGCAGCCGGAGAGCTAGATCCGAGCTCCCATTGAGACATCTTCCCAGGGCATCCACATGTATTCCTGGTGAGAGATGACATGTTTTCCTTTCAGAAGGAAATGGATCTGGGGGCCTTTCCCGATAATCTCCCATCTCCGAGCTCCTCAGAGCTGATAACAAAGGGCTTTCCATCACTTAGGGAACTAAGGTTTTTCCAGATTAAGGAAAATTCCTCGAGGAATCTGCAAGCAAAACTAAACAATTTGCTAAGATAACATCGTTGCGAGATGGCAGCTCCTTCCCTACACGTGATCCGGCTCACAAGGACCACGCAGGCAAAGGGCTGCACATCCCTACTGAGGGTATGGGGGCTCATCCTCCAGACATCTCAACATGAGGGATTAGCTGGAAACCAAAGGAAAAACTCCCCAGGGCAATGGGAATAGGACCCTCAAAGTGCCGCGAAATTCCTCCACGGTTCGTGCTTTCTTCAGAAACAAAAATACCCCAAAGAGCCTGAGAACCAGGCTGCTCGGCAGATGGTATTTCAGCCCCTTCGGGAAGCTTCCTAGCTTCCAGAGCTGGGAATCCAGCATGGGAATCTGATCCCGGGAGGCTCGGCGAGCCCAGGGGGCTCGGGTAGCTTGGGAAATTCAACCGGAGTCATGCCCAGCATTGAGCTTTGGCCTTGTGCCCAGCTGCAACATTGCCGCACGCTAAGTTGGGCCACCGAGCCCCTTCCCCCGGCTCCTGACCTTCCCCTGGCGTCCCCTCTCCGGGAATGTCTCATCCATCCTGGGATGGAGGCCGGGTGACATCCCGGCAAGCCGCTTTGTCTCCCACACTGCCTCTCTCGGTGGGCCGGTGGATGATCCGTGTGGGCAAGTTGTTTATCTCGCAGCGCTGGTTTTTGCTCTCGAGTTTAAGAGCTTGTGTTTACGAGAGCTAAAAATATTTACTCGAGGAGGAAGGGGCAGGGAGAGGGGACGGGAGGTCTGTTTGCTCCGCTATCGCCAGAGTGTTTTATACGTCCCTGTCTTGGGAAGAGGGTTATGGAGGAACGACATGGTTTAAAGGGTGTCTGCTGGGCCGGGAGCGTTTGTGGGTTCGGAAAAGGGCAACGTGTAGAAACTTTGGATGCTCTGACCTGAGCTCCACACGCTGGGGCAATAGGGTCAACTCACGCCACGGCCAATGCCGCTCTTTCCGTTGGCTTTTAAAGGAGGTTTTGTTTCCGAGGAATAAGAAACAGGGGCGAGGGGCACCAACTGCTGACGTTCACGGCCTGGAGAACGGGGCATGTGTGCCCCGGGGCCGTAAGACCCTCCTTGTCGACACGGGCCGCATTGTGAATACCCCGGAATGAGGTCGGGGAAAGCGTACGGGAGCGAGACGGATCCCATCCCCACGGGCTGGATCATGGAAACGTCAGCGCGAGCCGGGCTAAATGTCATCATTCATGGGGGGAGAACAGTGGCTCTCGCTGTGCCCGGGACGTCTCCGGTCGGGTGCCGCTTTCCGTCTTGTTCCGAGCTTACTCTGTCCCCTCTTGCCTCGCTCGACTCCGTCGCGACCGTTCGCGCCGCATCTGACTTTCATCCCTCGCACGTCGGTAGGGCTGGGGAGAGCAAAACAACGTCTGCGCGGGCGGAAATAAGATCCCTGATACTGGAAAACTATTTATCAGCCCGGGCTCGGGGGCTATCTGCAGCCAGTGGGGAATTCTCTGCGAAAAACTGCAGTTTTCTCCAAGATCCCAGCAAAACCCAGGCGCTTTTTGCAGCTATCTCCCTGTGCATCAACGAGGAGAGGGTGAAACCTCCCTGTGTGCCCAAGCGTGGTGGGTTTTTTGCCTTGTCCCCTTTTTCTTTTCCAAGGGTTTGGATACTTTAGCATGGAGAAAAAATTCCCTCCTCCATCCGGCTGCCAGCTCCGCCTTGGACTATCGCTCCGGCTTCATGTTTGACTCCAATCCTGTAATTTAGACAGTCGAGCCCCGGGCCAAGCCTTAACGTGGCGAGGCCCTGCTAGGAAGCTCAGCTTTTCCTACGGCCTGGAAAGGGGTTCCACCTGCCCCGCGACGCTCCTGCTGCCCCGGTGTCCCCAAGGCTGTTGTCCCCATAGCCGACGTGCAGAATCCGGTCGCGATTCCTGCATTGAGCCACATGTGCAAGGGGCTTGACCACCGGAATGTGGGGCCACGCCAGGAGTAAAGGAAATTCCCCTCCGGGGAGAAGGGTCAAGGGCTTTGGGCTGCAAAAAAAAAGTGAAACTTTCATTATTATTATTATTATTATTTCCCAAAATGCCTCCTTGGAAAATGCCTATGGATTTTGCTTTGAAGAAAAATAAGCCCACGCTTTTGATTGTGAAAGGCAAAAGACAAAAAAAAAAAAAAGTCATTTATATTTTTGAAAGCCGGATAATTTTAGCCAAACAGGGGGAACGGAATTTGAACGGGTTCCACGGCCATTGGAAGAGCTTAAGAGAGCTCGGGAGAGCCTGCTGACAAGCGAGCATTAGCCTGTTGCCACCTTTCAAGCAAGCGAGCGGGACAAGATCGCAGCGGCGGGACGCGGGGGCAGGAGACGGAGCAGCTCCGAGGTGCCTTTCGGGATGCAGGGAAAAGGCGGCGCAGGTTTGCAGAGGATGTAAGGGCGAAAAGGGAAGATGAAAGGGCAGGAAAGAGAGCAAGGTTGGTCCAAATGGTTTAATTTTAATTTCCTTCTTTGAACTGTGTTAATACAAGGGAGTGAATAATACTTCAAAATATTCCTGGGGAATGAAGAATATGAAATAATATTCACACAGTGTTTATTTGCCTAATTTCCCCCGGTGTTTTTGGACCAAGATCTGACAGGATCTTGAAGGGAGGATCTCCATTTGACTTCCTTGGACCTGCATCAGGCCCTAAACACCTAACCCTTCTACAAGCAGGATCAGCACAAGGTCAACCAATATACATCTGATAAACGGTCGGGTCACTTTTCCTTGACGATCCGCAAATAAATTATCCGCCAATAAATGGAACCAGAAGTGGCTTGGCCAGATGTTGCACCAGGCCCCTGGAAAGCCATGGTGCGGAAAGGGTAAAACAAGAGAAAAAAAAAGGGAAAAAAAGGGGGAAAAAGCACCAATAAAAGTAAAATATTAACATCCAAACCTGATTTGCTGCTTGGTGCCTTGCTCATGTGTCGGGTCCCTGTGGATCTTGCCTCCCAGCCCGGCTGCAGCAGCTGTGCCCGGATTACGGAGCGAGGTGCAATGCCCCAGGCGGGAGCCGGTGCCAAGAGCAGGATATGGGAAAAGACTGTGTTCAAACACGAATGGATTAAACCTTTATTCCGTCTAAAATTGCATTTTAATGCTTTGGTTTCTCCCGGATGGTGGAAATGCAGATGCAGGCAGCCCACGCTGGCCTCGAAAGTAATGGGTTTGGGGTGAGCATCTTGCTAAGAGGGTCCAATTGAGAGAGGTGGCCTTGTCCCCACCGTCCTCATCATCTAACCAGGCACCCAGCCTCACTCAAACTGCTGCTTTGCACCCTTGGGGTGGGAAGAGACCCCAGTGCATCCACCCCCATTGGGGTTTTGTGCTGGTCGGGTGAAGAAGAGGGGCACAGGAGGTGCCTTGGTGAGCATGTCTGAGCGGACAGGACAGCGAGGGGAGGGTCCAGAGCGCTGGGCTGGCCGGATGAGTCAAGCTCAGCTGGCCCTTGGACTGCCCCATAAATCGCAGCATGCGCCTTGGAGGGCAACGGGTCCAAGTTCTCCGCAAGCCAGCAGAGAACGAGCGCTGGAGATGTGCAGATAAAGCAGAAGGACCTTTTATTTTGGTTTGTTTTTCCAGCTGGAAAGAAAAAGAGAAGAGAACGTTCCCGCAGAGGAAACACCATATTTACTTTTTTTTTTTTTTTTTTGCTTTTTTTTTTTTTTCTTTTTTATTGTGGTTGAGCTGAACTGTTACGAGTCACTTCAGCTCTCCCGAATGCAGAAAGTGCAGTTGCCATGGAGAAACCCGGGAGAAGCCAAACGCAAAACATTGGAAACTACACCCAAACTCACCGCAGCCCTATCAAACAGTTAATTAGAAAGGCCGTCCATGTGTTTCCCATTCCCTGGCCTGGTTTGAATCAATTGCCCCGTGATTTATCACCTGTTTGCTGCGCGAGCGCCTCGGCTCTGCTCTCGTGCATGTGTTGGAAAGGGGGGGGTTTGTGCTCTGCGGTGAAGGAGGGGAGATTTTAAGGACTTTGAATAAGGAAAAGAAATGCAGCTATCAAATAACCCCTTGCGCTCCTTCCCTCGGGATAAATACACTGGAATGATAGGTGTTGTATGGCAATGCATGTTATGGTGGGTGGGGAGGATGTGGTGTGGTGGGGAGAGGAGGAAGATGAGGCAATTGGAGCTCACTGAAGGCTCTAGGGGTGTGAGCACCCATGGGTGCTGCATGAGCCCTGCAAGGCAGGAGGAAAATGCACCTCGGTGCATCCACATGGGGTGGCTCCTCCGGTGGGAACAGCTCTCTGACACCTCCGGAGGCTCTAAGGATGCTCCGGAAGAGCTCTCTGTATCCCGATGTTCCTGCTCTTCCTGAACCAGCCCAACTGGATCCTGCATGGCGCTCTTTTGGATGACGGCGTCCTCGGAGCCATGCCTGCGTATCCGTGCTCGGCAGCGTTGGGAATCCCACACGTCTTGCTTGCCCAAAGCAGCCTTGGAGGAGGAGGCTGCTCCTCCATGTCCTTGCCAAGAGGGACAAACAGTCACCTTCCTGCCATGAGGAAGGGTGATTGGAAAACCGGAGCCTTGCGGAGAGGAGGATCCTCCGTGCTGAGAGCGATATTGGGAAGAGCCCAGGACCTGCGAGCTTCCCGATCCAAAAGGATTCGGCTGTGGGACTTGGGGATCAACACACAGCAGGGTTTGCGTTTTATTGTGTTTGATGGGGTACTATTATTATTATTATTTTCTTCCTTGCTGGCTGTTGGCTTGAGGAATTTCTCCCAAGGGAGCCCCTTTCGATGGCTGGGTTGCCAGACGGAATGACATCAGGCAGGCGCTCGGAGGAATGATAAAAAGGCAGAGCCTTATTTCTTAATAATGGGCTCTGGCAAAACCCGGAGCAAGTTTAATGCCCTCGAGAGCACCCATGCAGCAGCGGGTACAGGGCAGGCAGAAAGGAACGGGCTGGTTTTGCTACAGGCTCCTCCAAAGGCCTCAATCCTGTCCAGTTTGCAGCAGCTGGGTTGGGGGAAATGGCATATAATGATGGAAATCACGTTTTTTATACCCCTCATGGTAAAAAGAGAGTTAAAAAAGAGGTTTAACCCCTTGAGCTCTCTATGAGCATCGTGTTTTTCCTCTCCCAAATCACAGCTGCCTTGGTCTTGCAGGATTTCTGCCCTTCTTTGGGTGTTTTGCAGCATTTTGTCACATTTCTGCCTTCTCCTACTGCCCTCTTCCTCATACCACCTAATGGCAGGCGTTTAATGAGACTTTCCCTTTTAGAGATGGGTAAAAGAACAAGGAATACAAAGTATGGGATGAAAAACCCCAGTTGCATCAATTCCCACCTACTGACCCTGCTGAAACCCTCAGGTTCCCAATTGCAGCCCCTACAAAATTGGAAACTAAACTAAAATCTACTGCTCGAGCTACATCTGGCTTTCAGTTTCTTCGCCCTGCCTGCGTTTCTTAAGTTGCTCATAAATTTGGGGAGGATAAAATCCCTTCTGGGCTAAAGTTTTCCATTTGTGGGCATTCCTCAAAAGCGCATCTAGGGAAGAATTAGAGGAGAAAACGTGGGAAGATGGAGAAATGGGGTCCTCAGTTACCCATCCGCCCCAGACACACACGGGGGGTGAGTTTAGGCAGCATTGTAGGGTTAATAAATGCAAGAAATTGAGAAATAATTTTTTAAAAAAAGAGTTTTAGTGGCATCCTTGGCCAGAAAGGTTGCCCAAGAGTTGGGCTATTAATAACAGCAGCAATAACACTTAACACGTGCCCGGCTTTCTGCTGTCCAGCTGAACCTCCTCTGTTGCCTATACGGGAAGGAAGCGGAGAGCAGCTTTCCCATTTGGAGCTGCAATGAAAGATGAAGGACGCAGGATGCCCCGTGCTTCAAATCGGCCTCTTTTCCTCTCGCCAAAATAAGCAAACGAGGGAATATCTGCAAGCTCAGCGTGGCTTTTTCGAGGCCTGGACGCGATGGGGGTGATGCTGATTTTATGGTCCATCTGCAAGAGGACTTTGCTGGCTGCCTGTGGGGACCGGGCTGCCGGCGTCACCACGAGCAGGGATCGGGCGCCCACGTGGACCTGACGCGTGGCTCGAGGTGCAGCCGAAATGCCTTCGTTAAATCAAAACTTGCTTAAATTAAACCAAAAGAATGCCAAAGTCAGCAATCAGCAAGGCTCTGTCCCCCGGGGGAGGCCACTGTGGCATAAAGAAGAGATTAAAAGCATGACTAAAAGTATGACTAAAGTTCGAGGAGAGCAAGAGGCAGCGTTGCACAATGACGGGGAAAAGCTCCTTTGTGCCGAGAACCCGTTTTTTAGCTTTCTTCACCCGTTATGCCACGTGGTGACTGGGCCAGGCGAGGGTGTCCTAAGGGTGTCCAATGGAGACATCCTCGAGGTGGCACCGTCTTGGGAGCGGTTGGCTGAAGTCAACGGGAGTAGTTGGCCAAAGTCAATGGGAGAAGTTGGCCAAAGTCAACGGTGATGCTGGGAGAGGAACTTGGTAACTGGCTGGGAGAACAAGGGACCTGCACACCATGGACCAGAAAATGCAGCCCATTCGGCTGGAGCTGTCGTGGAAAAGAGGTTTATTTGCTGATGGACTGGTGGCAAAGGAGAATAAGAGAAAATGCAGCGTGAGGGTGTAGCAGATGTAGCTTCTCTGCACACTTTGTCCCACCCTCCAGCCCAGTGTTAGGTGGATTTGAGTCCTGTGGGCTGAGGATGTTGCCAGAGCAGAAATTGGGTGTGAGGTCAGGATCAAACCCTTAAAAATCCCTAAAACAAGCCCCACTCACACGGTATTAATAGGTGCATATTGTCAACGTTTTCCTGCCACGGACGCCTAGTTTTTGCACAGAGCTCAGTGATCTGCTCTGCGACACCATGGAGTTTGCTCCAGGAACCAACCTCGCTTGCATCCCTCCCACCAATGCTGTGTTTTCCCTTCCGACGCGGATGCAAGGGAAACGCGGGGCTGGCAGCGAGCGCCGTTCCCGTTGGCACGCGATATATCACGATTAACAGCCTCTCCTTTGTGATACTGCTGGGCCCGGCCCGCAATCTTGGGCGGGATTCAAAGTCCAGCTTATCAGCAAAAAAATAAGCGAGTTAAACTTGAAACGGCAAGGCGCAGCTCAGGCTAGAGGGTGATTTATTGAGAAACACGGGCTTCGGAGACAGGGAGAGGGAAAGGAAGCCACAAACCTCACATGCAGCCTGTAAAAGTTCCAGTTTTTAATCTAATGAGAGCGGCTGCTCCAGCTGGGAAATCATCTGGGATTCATCACAAGGTAGAGCCGAGCAGCTGCCTGGGCTTCCCACATGGGACCGCTGCCGGTGCGTGCAGGACGTTTGGGAGAACTGGGAATTTCACGGCTTCCCTGGAGCAAAAATTTCCCCAGTTTCAGTTGCAAACAGCTGAAGTGTCCCATTTGGGTGGCATCTCCTTGTTTCCTTTTCACTATGCGGGACTGCTACCTTTGGATAACCACAGTTTGCTGAAAGTGGGAATCTCTTAGGCCACGGATATGTATTTGATGGGAGCACTATGAGTGTAATTTGTGACCACCAAAATGAGAGGACCCAACCGACACCTCCCTCGCAGCCAACAGCTTTTTGCACTTTTTTACCTAAAAACTACCAATTTGCCACCATGAGCTGGGATGCAATCCGCTCGCAAAGCGAGGGAGCGCGGCTGCTTTTCCTAGTCCGGATACACGATACTCATCAAGGCCTTGTTTTAATGCAGTCCTTGGAAAGAAGGGAAAAACCTGAAGTTCCCTCAAGGGCTAAATCACGTTTTGGCTTTTGGAGGAGCAGGGCCAGGTACTCGGAGCTCCCCGAGCCAGAAGGGATGACGAGCTCGGCGGGAAACCTTCCCACCTGCGTCCGGCTGCTCCGCGAGCGGACATGGGAACGTGCTGGGCTGGGCTGTTCCGGGCAGGGCTTTAATTCCTACCAGGAGCAGGGAGAACAGCTGGATGCAGCTGCTGGCGCTTGGAGAGCAACATCTGCGTCCTCGGCCGAGCTGCCGTGTGGCATCGAGCGGGTGTCCCCAGCTTCCTCGCTCGCTCGGTCACCGCGCGGGGACACAAGAGCGCAGAGGCCACTTCCGAAGGGCGCGGGCGCTGCTGGTCTAACAGGGCAAAACGTTGCCTCGAGCACTGATTTTTCCAGCTAAAATAATGTCATTGGGTGGAAGCTCTTTCCCTTCTCAGCCTTCCTTCCCCCGTAAGCGGCCGGTCTTTGGGAACGGCCGGTCACCTGGATGGGACCCAAGCTTGGAGGAACGTCGGGCTTGAAGGCGCTCGCTTACGTCAGCTGCTCTCCGAGCGCGCGTAGCCGGGCTGGGCTTTCCTCCTCCCCACCGAAAACATGAGGTCCAAAACATCGCCGCCGCTGCTGGAATTTGCTGGTTCTGATGTCAGAGCAGACGCGCGCGTAGGGAAGGAGAGATGCTAAACCCGGAGCCACAGACCCGGGCTGCAAGAAAATGCCTACCTGGGGGTCTTCCCCAGCCATGAGCATCCTCCCGGTGACATCCCAGTGCAGCCAGGGCCTCATGGAACAGGGACATCCCCGATGAGTCCAAATTAGCCCAGCGGTGGCTTCGGTAAGGCCGTAAAGTTAGCGAGCCTGTAAGGAAATAAAGGGCTTAGGATATTTTATATCAAGGCTGCCAACTCTACATTAGGTTTAATAGGACAGTTATCGGATGTTAAATACTGGCACGATTAAAAGCATATTTATAGAGGATTAACAGCTCGGTGGTGGGCGCACGCCCTGGCCCAGGCCGTCACTTGGGGCATGTTTCTAATCAGCAGCACGGGAAGTATCCGAATAAGCGAAGGTATTTAGCAAACCCGAGGAGGGAAGGGATGGCGGAAGATCCTGTGGGATGAACCTGGACCCTGGAACAGGGTAGGGAATGTGGGAGCCTGGAGGCAGCGGGATGGAGTGATGAGCGCGTGGGGAGCGCGCGCTTGAGGCTCAAATTGGAAAGGGGCCATTTACAGAAAAAAGGAAAAAATAACTTTTCAAAACTCCATACGTTTATTGTTTTTTTTTTTTTCAGGCCTTTCCTTCTTTCTGATTCATCCTTCTGATATTTTGCTTGGACTCCAACCCCAGTGCATTCGTCCTTCTTCTTAGCACATTTTTGGGCTGCTTCCACCATTGTTCTTGGGAAACCTTTTTTTTTAAAAATTTCTTTTTAAAGATGTATATTTCGCTATATAACCTGGTCTCCTATATTAAAAATCCGAGGGCGGGTGGGAAGAGGGAAAACACACAGGGAAGCGAGCACGAAAGCACAGGCAGATACTAGGGTCCAACTTGGGGGCCCTCCGGCCCAATCCAGGTGGGCAGACGCATCTTCCCAAGGGAGCAGGCGCCTTGGGAAAGCTCCTCGCTCCCCGTGTTTGCTCCGAGCATCCCGGGCGAGCTCCGAGCTCGCTGTTGTACCTTGTTTGCGTTTCTATGGCGTTATCCCTCCCGGTGCCCGGCCTCCGAAACGGCCTCCCAGGAGCGACCGCTGCGGCTGGAGCACCGTGAAAAACGGGAATCTCAGATTTTGATGACTAATCCCAGGGGAGCAGCTTAAATTAGCACTAAGCAACGGGCCACGAAAGACCTGCAGGAAAATTCCTGCTGGCCTCGTCGCCCTGCTCCGTTCCCTGGCTTCATTTTCCATCGCCAGCTCCTTCCAGGATGCAAACATATACAGAGTCGCCGCGGCAACCCCGGACCAGATAGACGTATAGCGGGAGAAGCGAGACAGCCTCTTTCCTTGGGAAGAGGGAAAAATGTGATCCCGCAGCCCTATCTGCCCGGAACGCTGCATCCGAGGCAGGATGCGCAGGGCACAGGGGTGTAGCATCCTCCCTGGAACCGCCCTGCTACACTGGGAATATGGGACCAGGAGCCTGGGGAAAATGCAGGTGGCATTTCAGGGACTCGGGATGTATTTCCTCCATCTGGAATTTGGGCCCGGATCCAAGACTAACACCCCCCTGCGCTCCCGCAAACAGCGCCGAGGGCTCTTTAAGCGCCACGAGTGGTCTAGGCTTGGGTTAATGTCTTATCCATAAGTTACTCAGTATTTCCTTTTAAAGACAAAATACTTGGAATACCTCGCTTTTTCTCGTCGGATTGCAGTCGTGGCGGCTGAAAACGCCGTCTCTCCAACTATTCCCATATGGAGTCCCGGGAAGAGTCCGGCCGGAGAAGTCCCACCTCCCCAGGCTTTACGGGAACGCCGGGGTTATCGGATTTATAGCGGCGCAAATACCTCCTGGAGATAAAAGCAGCCTCCTGGTTATCATCCGAACTCCCTGGAGGTGGGATTGGAGCTCTCCGGGTTGGGAGCCCCTTGGAAAACCGGCTGAGCTTTCTCACCATCCATCCCTAATCCAAGCATCTCCAGAGCTGGAATAGCCCAGGTCCTGGGGGGATGGCACAAGCAAGGGACCAAGTGACATGATTTGATGCTTCGCTCTGTGCTCCACACCATAAAAGATTTATAAATCCACACAGACACAGGGATGTTCCCGAGACCTTCACACCAGAAACATGCACTCTACCTGCCTAATTTTCACCTTTTTCGAGTAAAACAACAGCCAGAAAACCCAGACTTGGCGCTCTTTGATGTTTATGGCTCTCCTAAACGCCCATTTGCATTCGGATTGATGATCTGGGTCAGCACTTAGTCTGTCAAGAAATGTATTTTGTTTCTGTGAAAAATGTCGGTGGCGAAAAAAAATGTTTCCTTTGATATTTGGCTTTGAAAGTTTTCAGGTTTCCTTTGAAAGGGACCTGCCAGAAGCCTGCGAGAGGAGAAACATCCAATTTGGACGTTTCTAAAAGAAAACCTTAACTCGAAAATATTTTCCCTCCTCCCCAGGATCCCTCTCATCTTGATTTTCCCTTCCTCCACCTCCAGGGCAAATTGTTCCCGCCTCCCATGGGCGCGCACTCAGCCCACATAAATTTTATGCAATAAATTTTAATGTAATAAATGCATTAAATGATTACATTTGATGTAATCATTTACTCTGCGGAGCTCGTGGTCAAGCCCTGGTTTTCCTACCAGAGCTTTCAAGGACTAAATACCCAACGAGAAGGTCTGGAGGGCTGCGGAAACTGCTCCAGGTCCTTGAGATGGTCAAGATGGGTATGAAGATCTTGAGCAAAAAGGGGGAGTTGATGCATTTGGGGAACTAGCCTGTGACCTGATGGGCTTTCCCTATTCTTCCATCGCTCCGTAGGATCCCATGGAGCGACGTGGCTGACATCTGTCTCGTGCTTGTCCTCTCCCCAGCTGGCGCGTGGAGCAGTTGTGCAATATGTCCCTAGCGTTAATTACTACCATAACCAAAATCCCGCCTCCGCAGAGCTTCGGCACCTTGGCCTGACACGGAATCCAGCCCAATTTACCCATATCCAGGCCGTCTCACAGCTGGAGAGGAAGGGATGCGTGAGTAGTCAAGAGTCCTTGCTCCATGGCCACATCACCAGTGTCTCTGCTTCACCCTGGGGACAGGAACAGCCCGGGGACTCCCTGGCCCAATGGCACTATTGACAACCCTGTTATTAAACATATCCACCTCTCCAAAGCCCTCGCACAAATGAGCTGTTTTGGATGAAGCTGCCCTTGTTTTCACCTTCCCACTCGCTCCCAGTACCAGCAGGAGAAGATTCTCCGGCTGCCAGACTCTCCGGAAAAGCTGTTTGCTCCCAAAGGAAAACAGGGAAAACTGCTTCAGTTGTGACTTTTGGGAATGAATTCAGGCCAGGTTTGTTTGTCCCATACTCACAGTTTTGGGGATTGTCGTGCATTAAAATTGAAAGAAAAATAACGAGAAGGGCAATGGAAACAGAAACGATCCCTACAGGCTGAGGTAAGCCTTGAGTTGATAAGAAACCCTTCAGATTTATTTTTTTACTAGCTGAGAAAAACCAACAGAACGATTTGGGCCGAACCACAAACACTTCTTTAACGATTAAGCTCTTAGGAATTGCCAGCAAACCACAGAATTGGCTATTGGCACGGGCCACGTTGTGGAGAGCTGACCCGGGAGGCCTCGCAGAAGGCAGGATTTAAGACTTCCTGCAAATTATGTCAATCCCAGGCTTTCCAATGGGGTCAGCTAGGCACTTTGGGAAGTTTTCCCCTCAGACCGAAGTGCTGCAGCTGCCACTTGTGGTTTCTTATGAGCACAAATCTACATATTGCAACCCAAGGTTCGCTCCAAGACTTGCTCGTGCTGGTCCTTGGGTGCTGATGAGGAAATCTGGGTGGCCCTCACTGCGAAAGACACCCAAAGGGCTGGTATTCCCATGACCTATGCAACCCACACATGATTTAAAGCAAGTTTGGGGGACCTGGGCACTAATGAAGTGACCACAGCCTTAAGAAAGCCACCTGAGATGACATCTGCAGAAACAGAAGAGCCAGGGCAAAGCCCATGCCTATAATTTGACCCAAGTGCTTTGGGCCGGCTGAGTAGTGTTTTTAATTTAAGGCAGCCTATTTTGGTCTTTTTTTATCCTTTTAACTCGATGGTTTATTCCTTTAGTCTAGCAGAACCTTTTAAGAAATGACAAATGAAGAGAATAAAAGATTCCTATGCAGAAAGAAGGGTCAAAAGGGTTTATTTTCAAAAATGCCAAAGCAAAACATTTACACATTAAAAAAAAAAAGGCTTTCTGGCCAAATTGTACTTGCCAAATTACATTGGTATTTGTGAGTCATTTCTCCGCCACATATTTTAGTGAATTTACTATTCGTCAAGAAAAAAGTTAACGTGGCTCTAATGAGAACAAATATACATTCAGTTCACATAAACACGCTGATCAGCAGAGAAAAAGGTATTAGAAAGAGGGGTCCCACCTTCCACTTACATGGCTCTTTTTGGCTTTGGACCATGCACAAAAGGGGCTGCAAAACATGCTGGTATTTCTAGAGCGAGGTATCAAGAAATGCAAGCAAGTCCTATGGAGCAAGGCTGTGCCCCTAAGGCATTCCAGCCCATGTGCTTTAAGGATCACTTAAATGCCAAAGCAGGGTGCATTAATGCAGTTTTTCAGGGACAAAAATCCCTGGGAACTCGCTAGTGCTGCCGTCTGCTTCAATGGTGAGACAATCTTAACATTAGAAGAAGATTAATATAGATTTTATTTAGGTATCTGTGGAACTAGGAGCCTCTTTTTTGCAAGGAGCATCTTAGAGCAGGCGCCTTGGAGGAGTGAGTGGGAAGAGGCACCTTCCCTTCTGCTTCCCTGCTAGATCGACCTAAAAAAATCCATTAAATCAAAATTTTTTTGAGCAGAAAGTGGTGTTTTCAATTAAATCCAAAAGTTCACAGAAAGCATCTGATTACCACAAAAGCATTTAACTTGTTTTATTGGAAAAATAAAAAGATTATAATCTGGGGGGAAAAGAAATGAGGAACCCCATTTTGAGCAGAAAATCGTTAAGTTTTGGTCACTAAATCCTGACTTCTATCTCCTATCTGCGGATCAGACAGAAAACAGAGCAGCTTCTTGGAAAGGAGGGGACGAGGAGATGGATTTTAGAAGTACATTTGCAGGGTTAATGGGATAGAAAGCTTCAGATTCAGCTGCTCTCTGCAAATAAATTCCCACCTCTCCGCCACCCCCTGAAGCTCTGCAGCACTTAGGGCTCCTCTGAATAATTCATGGCCTTTCCCAGGGTGGTTGTTTTCCTCCTTTCCACCAAGGCAGCCTGTGGCTCCACCTGCTTGTTCTTGATTTAGTTAATGAATAATCCCGAAGGATACAAGAAATGCTGCCTGGCACCGTGATCTCACCGGGCATCGGCCGTGCGTGAGGCAAGCTTAGCAACCGGGCAAAACACAGCGGCCCGAGCTGGAGGATGCTTCAGACCAAGAGCTTCTGAGTGCTCGGCTAGGAAACAAAAATACCTTGTGGTGATAAGGGCATCAGCACCGGGGGAGATCAAAGAGACCGGGGTCTGATGAGGATCTCAGATCTCACCCGATGCATTCTGGTCCATGAAGGCCACTCCACACCCATCAACCAACGGGGAATTTCAGCTGCAATAACCCAAGATTTGACTTAATCCCATGACCATTTCTCCACTTCGTTCCCATCCTGAACAAAGCAAAGGGGAGTTGTAAAATACGGATGGTTTGAAGTTATCTAATCATCAGCTTCCCATTCCCTAGACACACCGGAGCCAAAGGTTTCATTCCCGGCGGGATTCAACCCAATGGTGCCTTGCGTTGGGTGGCTCCCTTTTGAGGGGAGCTTTAAACATCAGCTCTGAGTTTTATTGCATTTGCTCAGCACTCTGCACAAGGGGCTCGGATACTTTAGAGCCTCCATTACAACTATAATCAACCCAGAATAAGGGTAGAAAGGGAAAAACAACACCCATCAGGATATTCTTCTCTGAAATATTTAGGGATCTCCTTGCTTTTGTGGACAAACACAGGGCTCAAAAGCAGTGGCGAGATCAGGGGCTAAGGCCATGTCGGCTTAGCAATGCTCTTATATTGCAATTTTGGGATGCTTCGCTATTCCCTGCTCTGCTTTTCCACCGGAGCCAAGAATTTGTGGCGTTTGAAGCAACCAGCGTGTGGAAATGCAGGGGTGGTAAATTTGCTGTGCTGGCTGGAAAAGCTTTGAAGCACGATGCCTTTTGCATGCAGCGTGTTCAGACGCCGGAGCCCAGGGCAGAGCAGCGCCACGCCAGCCGTTACAGAAGCATTTCAGGATTTTAGCTCGTGTTGTAGGGGGATATTTGCAAAAATGCACACCCAACGCCCCTTAGACCAAGCGTAACTCACCCTGGTTTCAGTCAGGGCCCATGCAGATATGCCCTACCTTGCTAGAACAGTATGAGTATCCTAAAAGTCTACTCCTAAAGAGCATATAGACTCAGGCAAAAACTATGATTTTGATCTTCACAAGGCTAAGAAAGATACAGTTAATATTTTCCCACTAAATACTGAAGCATTTTGTGGAAACATCTCACATTTTCCAGCCAATTGAGAGCAAAAGTCGATGCTAAGATGTACACAAGCCATTCCACTGTGAGTAGAATATTTGTGGAGCCAAATCCAGAGCAAAACCCTTGTTGCTGGATGATATTCATCCCAGGCAAAGAATGCGTGAATTTGGGGAGGATTCTGGCTCATTTTGTCCAGTAAGAGATAGAAACATCACCAAGCACACAAACAGCTTTTTAATGGCACAATTCCAACCTCAAAGCATTGTTCTTTTGATTTTGAAGCTAATGCCCAAGCAGCAAAATCGGGATGAGACCTATGGTGACACATTTGCATGCAACACGTTACACTGACTCAGCTTGAGATGTTTCCTACAAATTTCATCCCAAAGTGCAATCTGTGCTTCAGACATCCAAGAGAATCAGTCATCCATGCTCAGGGTGGAAGAAGGGATTAATTCTCAAAATTAAGCTTGAAAACAGCTGGAGAGGCCGTGTAGCAAGAGGAGGTGGCCTGGTCATTCCAGAGTGGGTCATTCCAGACTGTAGGAGAGGCTGGAAGAGGATAGCGCGAGTATTGGCTAAGGGATACAGCTGTGGCAAGAGGATTGCAAGGCTTGGGAGAGGAGCCGAGGGAGTCCACATGGCCCGGGTCAGGAAGGACATGCAAGAGGATTTAGGGGAAGAGGAGTTACATCAACTCCATGCCCCAGGCCTGCAGGAAGGTCTGATTCATACTCATGTTGAGTCACTACTCAGGTCAACCCAAGGTCTGCAAAAACACGTTGAGGAGAAAGGCATGGTGGCAAGCATAGCTGTGTCTTGGATAATCCCTAGAAAGGCTCCATGCTACAGAGGGATAGGGAGAAGCAGCACCAGGAGACCAGTTGTGGTGCAAAGACACCATGTACCATCCCAATGCAGAAGTCCAAGCAAACCAAAGCCAAAGTCAACGTCACCAGCACAAACACATCCTAGGGATGCAACCAATGCAAAACCCAGCGCAATTATGGGCAGAAAACACCCAAAAAAGGGGTAGACCTGCTTGTAAATGGGCTTGAAAGGCACTTAGGAGAAGAAAGTGGCTTCAGGAAAACATCACAAAAATGGAAATCGACATGTTGGAGAAGGAAACGGCAGAGCTCAGCAGCAACCAAGGTAGGGCTACACTAATGGCTTTCCAGCGGCTTGGGATTTCATTGCAGGTTGTCCTGGGATTCTTTCCAGGCAAACCCTTAAGCTTAATGCACTTTGGATATTCGTGCCCAGGTGTTATTGTGATTTCACCGTGGTTTTATCATCCTTTAATAAGGAGTGGGATTCCTTTTTGGCATCCTTCACTCCCATTATGGGTTCCTTGGCCCTCTTTCCACTCCCGGCGCTTGCTAGAGGAAAGGACCATCCCAATGTATCCAAAAGCAGAACCGAATCCTGCCAAAACACACCAGGATCTGGCCTTTGGAGACGGCATCCTCTTCCCACAGTGGCATACAAACACTGGCTTGAAAAGCCAAAAAAACCCCTGAATTCCAGTATATACCATGACACGATATAGCCTCCGATTAAGGGTCCCAAGCATGCGTTTAATTTAAGCTTAATAAAGCTGTTATTGTCCAGTCATTAATGGCTGCTTATTAAAAACATATTTATTGCATACGGTGCTGAGAGATCTCACAGCGAGCGCCCCAGGGCCACGAGCTCTGCCTCCACCCCACACCCCGTAGCGCTTAACGAGAGATACATGTGTGGGGGGCTGCTAATTTGCAGCAAATGTGCTTCTAATAAGCACTTGCTTCGCAGCATACCTGCGTGCAGGGGTATGTGCAACGTGCCTGCACCGGGATGCAAATCAAACACAGGCTCCCAAATTTTGCTCCAGCATCCCTAGCGGTTGCTTTGCAAGGGGATGCCAACGTGCTCCAGCATTGCACCTCCCCAAAAGGCAGCTTTTGCCCTAAAAAGCAGTGCTCTCAATGCCAATTAGTCAAATACGAGGGCTACGCAAAGAGGGAATTGGAATTACAACCCGTCTGCAGGGGATAGCATCCTGTGTGAGCACCTACGAAGCGCTGGGGAAGCCAAAGGGTCCGATTTTGGCAGCGCTCGGAAATGTTCCCCTCTTTTCGTCTTTGTTTCCTTTGAGGGGGCTTAGCCAAAGGTTGGGGGGAGACAGGGAAACGCTGCCAAGAAAGCTCCTAACAAGCCTCCCCGGAGCCCGGGTTTATACACTCAGCTGTCCCTTGTAAACTAAGCCCTGCGTGAGACTTTTTCCCAAACCTTCCGCTCCCCCTCTCCTTGCTCCCACCCCTCCTGCTTTACTCACGCTGCAAATATGCAGGGAAAAGAAAAAAAAAACTACAAAAATCCTCTGGTACAAGAATGTCCTTTTGTGCTGCGGGAGACACAAGGCGAGAGAGAAGGAAAAGCACCCGGGGCTGCACCAAGGGAGCATCAGGGTTATCTCCGAAGGCTCCAGAATTCCTGGGATAAGGAAGGTCCCTATCAAGATGCGGGAGCGGGATCCTGGCCCCGAGCCTTTCGGGATGGCTGCATTAGTGACACCGAGTGGTTTCTGGCTTGGAATGGGATGAAAAGGAAGGACTTGCTCTTTTGCTGTGACACCTCCAGCCACAAATCCCCCGGGAGAACAACTCGGGATGGCCTCGCTGCCAAAGGGGGTCTCCAAAACCAGCCCTGCTGACCAGATGGGGCTCCTATGAGTGCCAAGACGACCAAGTTCACCCCACTACAGGGACTCGGCCGGGGCAGGTGCCACCCTGAGGAGCTGGCACCGCTCGGCGTTCCTCAGAGCCTCTCGTCATGCCCACGGCCCCGATGAGCTCAGGACGTGGCCCTGGAGCATCGCTGGCACGGGATCGGCACCCGCGTGATGGACGAGCTGCCCAAGAGGCCCCAGCGGCTTCGCTCCTTGAGTTAATGGAAATATTAAACACACGGAGCTGGCCCTGGCCCAAAGACGCTCCTGCCTTGCGGTGGGAACGGCTCCAAGCCAAGCCAGGAGAGCAGGTCCATGGGACAGGGACCCACGGGCAGGTGGGCAGTGAGAACTGATGCCCACCAGGCTTCTTGCAGCCCCATCTCCTCACCAACCCCCTTCTCTCCATCCCCAAGTGGTCCCACCCTGAAGCACCAAGCAGCAAAAGCATCTCACACGCTTCAGACCCCAGCCAGAGCTGGAGAAGGAAGAGCTCGGAGAGGGATTTCTGCCGCCGGAGCATCCTCGGCAGCTCCCCGCTGCTCGGGGCTGTTTTGAAACCCCATGCGATGCCGTGGCTCGCTGACCTTCCCTCTCCGCTTCCGAGCCCAAATCCGAGGAGGGTCTTGTTTTTATTAACGTGTTTTACCTCTTTTATAATCTCCCCGCCAGCTGGACGGCTGCGCTCTCTGGGCAATTATACGCCTCATCTAAACATCATCTGAAAAAATGAAAGGGCTTCTTTTAATTAGGGTATTTCAATAACACATTTGACGGAAAGAAAAGCAAAGCGAACCTAGCGGGATATGCAACGAGCACGTTCGTTTGCACGCGCGCACAACGTGAGGCGAAACCCTCAAAAATTAATGGCAAGACTTCTGTGGAGTCCGGAGGCTGCGGAGCAGATGGCAGCAGGGAGATGGGGAGAGGATGCAGGGAGCAGGTCCCAAAGAAATAGAGCTCCCGCGAGCTTGACCAAATTGCTTTTTCCTCCTGCTTTTCCCCCGAGTGGAAAACAAATTGGAAAACTACTTTGAGAAGGCAAAATTGCTCTTTTGCAAATCCAAACCTAAACATGTGTCTGCTAAAAATAACAACAAAGTCTAGTATTTTGTACCAAAATACTAGCTGGGGTTTAGTTAGGTTCGTTTGATGCCTCACGCCCAAATCTGAGGAGTCCGAAGCGAAACACTGAATTTACTCTAAAATTGCCTTACAGTGACTTGGGAAACAGATAGGAAAGATGTATTTGTAATAGCTAAAACCAGAAAGGGCTGCATAAAAGCTTCCAATTTCATGATTATTTAGTGTTCTGCAAACCCTTGCAGCCTTTTCTTAGAGGGTATCGCTTTGACCAGTCCCTGTTTCTCGCAGGGAACAAGTAACTGAGTTTTGCTCTTTTCCCCTCGATTCGACCCAAAATGAAACCAGGCTGTAGCAGGAGGGTAGGCCCAGCTCGAGCCCCTCTGCAATGTCCCTGGCCCGTCCCCTTTGGATGAGGAGCAGCCCTTCCAGGCCAGGAGGGCAGCCAAAACATGTCAGCGAGTGACTCACCGGCTATGGAAAGACTTGGGCTGCTAAGCCCTGCTCCTGGCCCTTGCACAAGTGACACAACCAGCTTGGCACTTGTCCCTCTTTAATCTCTCGTGTCTGTAGCCCCAGGCGCTTTCCTTTGCAGGTGCCTTGGTGTTTCCAGCACGCCTCGGTCTTCTCCTTGGAAAACGGGTCCATGGGATCGACGGGAGAAGCAAACCATGCTGGAGGTGGCCCAGAGCAACCCAAAGAGATGCAGGAGATGTGAGGAGAGGCTGCAAAAGCCACAGGATTGCAAGGAAACCTGCCCATGGTGCAGACCCTGCTCCGCGAGGAGGAAAACAGCTCCGG
This sequence comes from Eudromia elegans, assembly GCA_003342815.1. Lineage (NCBI taxonomy): Eukaryota > Metazoa > Chordata > Aves > Tinamiformes > Tinamidae > Eudromia > Eudromia elegans. Next base: position 193,751 of record PTEX01000301.1, on the reverse strand, counting down.
AAAGAAAGTCTTAGGAAAAAATCACTGAGTTTGGCCTGGATTATGGCTGCGCATCAGAGCTGGGTTAAGTGAAGATCTTGGGGAAAGCCTGGTTTAGCTCAAGCCAAAATAAGCTCTCCAAAAAGATGAAGAAAGAAACCAAAAACCAGATCCACAAATAGTCGCTGCCTCGCTGTTTCCAAAACTGCGCTTTTTGGTGAATTAACTTCTTGGACCTCCTACAATGAAACAGCCAGCACAAAATACCGAGAGAGGAACCGAGAGGCCATTCAAATAAACACTTTCCTTGTGTATACTTGAGTCTTTCATCACACACTAAGCTTTCATGTAGGGCTTTTATTTGTATTTGTAAACTTCAAGATAAAGGTACTCCTAAAGTTTACTTCTTTCTAATGTCACACATCCAAACAACGAGAAAGTACAAAGTAGTACAGACCTGTTTACCCTTTTCCCCCCATCCTCCCCATACTTCAGTGTCTTCCTGCCCAAAAGCAACCACAAAAGAAGCAAATCAAAGACACTGAGCACAAGCAATGCTAGAGCGAAGCGGGTCTGGCCATCAGCTGCAGGAAATTCTGGGATTCAACCTACAAATCCAGCCATAACACTCCAGAAATTACTGTGGGACTAGAAACAGCAAGAGATCAATCATGTTTAATGATACTTTACTTTTCCAAGGATAAAAAAGAAATCAATTTAGGTCTTCACGACCCATTTGGTTTCAAAAGGGGTGAAGGAACCTGGCAGCAGTGACCACATCACAAAAACGGGTCTACTGCGTCCAGGATAAACCTACGGACATGGGATGCCAGGTTAATCTTCCCTCATATGGTGCAGAGCATCAGCAGCCTGGCGGGATATGGTTTGGAGATGGAAGAAACCTCTGGAAACTACCAAACACAAAGGAGAGGGAAAGGGATGGGGCAAAAGGGGAAAATAGAGGGGCACGGGCATCATCCCTAGCCAAAGCGTCTCCTCCTGCCATCAAACTCCTCACCCATTTAAAAGGGTGGCAGGCAAAAGGGACATGGTGAAAAAATACCCACATTCCTCAAGCAAATCCTCCAAGGGTTGTCTTTTGAATTATACGTGCACAGAAAATCAGTTGTGTGGGCTCTCGCTTTATCAAAACCATCCCACTTCCTATGTCAATAAAGGGCCATTCCTGCTTACATGACATTCCTGGCTTGTAACTTGACGTCTTGCCTGTATTTCTTTGCACTGGAGTCAAAAACGTCTCGTCTGTGAAGTGCGGGTCAAATAATCTGTGTTTTACAGTTGTTGGCAGTACTGTGGTTGGTTTTTTCTCCCCCTTTGCAATTACTTCCCTTCTGAACCAAGGGCAGAGGTACCGATGGATTTCTCCTCTCTGGATTAAGCCAATTTCGTGGTCTCTGGCAGTTTTTGGAGTTGCCAATAGTCCATCCTTCCCAGGCTATTGGATAGTAGGATCTATCTGAACCTCCTCGGTGCCCTTTTGTTGTCCTTTAAGCCAAAGCCAAGATTATCCTTGTGCAGCTGGGTCTCCCATTAGTTTTATTATTGTCCCACGTCCTCTTGGGGACGAGACCAACTTCACTGTGGTCAGGCTCCACGTGCCTTCCCTTAAGGAGATCTGCAAATGGGAGCAGGTTATGAATTTCTCCAGATTTTTCTCCATCCGAAGAAGAGGAGCGGAATAACTGGGATCCCGGTTTCCATGCCTCTCTTGGGGCCTTAAAGGAGAAACAAGGGCCCTTGTGTTTATTCCACAGCTCTCCAAGGGCTCGTATAGGGCTACGTTAAGTGAAAACAGATGAGCTGAATCAAGTGTGCTCAGTGTTTCTTTGGGAAACTGTCTCCAAGCCCTCGTAGAGGTCAGCAGCCTTGGAGCAACATCTGATTCCCAGGAAGGTGAGGTTATTCCTAGTGAAACTCTCCGGGGAAGCCAGAAATGGGAGGTGCAATTTTCACAAATGCAACTGAAAACACAGAGATGGCTTTTGGCTGGGCTGCCCTAATAAATAAGGGCTAATTTTTGAGAGTATAACTCATGCTGGTGGGAGATAAGAAAGGAATGCAAGTTCCCTCTGAGACCAGACTAGAGGAGCGTTATCCTGCAAGATCAGAGCAGAAATCATCCAGTCAACAGCAAAGGCCAGTCACCAACAATAAATCCAACCTAGGAAGACCAGACCCTGAACCGACGGAGCAAGGAACCGAGTCCCACCCCGGCGCGAGCGGGAGAGCAGGAGGCACGCCAAGCTCGTCCCGAAACGAGAGGCTTGGTGTTTGCAGCACAAACGCCGTTTAAATCACAAGTCATTTATCTTGGGGTCGAGGAGAACGCACGTTCCTCCAGGGCAACACGCTAAGTCCGAAAGGCTGGAGGCTGCTTGTCTGCCTGGTGCAACCTATTTGGGGAATGATGAGCGGGAAGGAAAGCAGGTCTGAGTAGCGTGAAGGTGGAGGGGCTCTCTGGAAAGTACCCAAGGAGCTGGAAAACACAGGTGACACTTGTAGTCCTGGAAGAATCCTGTTGAGGAAGCCAAAGAGCAGAAGCAGAAGAGATTTTCTTCTGGAGAAGATTTTTCAGCATGAGCTCTCCAAAATGATACTGCAGTTTCAGCATGTGTGGTTAACTCATCCCATCCTACTCGTTGATAAGAAGGCGATTAGTCAACGAAATCAACGCATCCAAAAACAACCACAGATCTAGTATTGATTCTGTAATGCCGAGACCTGAATTTTTGGGCTGGATGTACAGAGAATCCCAAACCAAACTATATTCTGAACCGCCTACAACTTGGAGAATTATTAGCACCTGGCCAGACCCTTCCAACTCCAAATTCTGAAGGAATTAGGGTCTTCGAATCCTAAGGAAAGTCAAAAACTTGCATTCCACATTGCACCCATTGACGAGCACAACCGAAAAGCCGTTTTGTGGGATGGTTTGTGCTCCCTGATCCCTTCCCCTCTCCTCATCTGCCGCGACAGTTTTTGGCAGCCGAGTTCTTGCTGCCAGGGGAGAAGCCAGCTCACAAACCTCCCATCTCGGCCTGGTCTCTTCCTGCTTTTCCAAGGCCCTTTGGCCGCGTTGCGCCTCATAATTTCATTGCAGACAGGTGACATCACAGCTCTGAATTATGAAATACCCTTCCCCGCTGGCCGAGGCGGGAGATGAAAACAAAGAACCTCATATAACACAGATCAAAATAAACGACACTCAACTGTGCTACGCAGCGGCAACGCTATGGAGGGCTGTTGGTACCTCCATAAATCATATCAGCCACGGGAGAGCCTCCTCACTCGCCCGAGGCATCCAGCCTCCCGGGATGATGTCTTGGCATGGAGAACAGCTGGATCTCATCCCAGCCCAGCACCGTCCTTGCTGTCAAGCACAGCAGTGACTTGGCCAAAGTGGCTGGAGGTTGGATGCCCAGGTCAACTCATGCTCCTATAACCCGTCTTTGGGTTGCTTTGGGTTAGGAAGAGGCACATTAAATACATGCTCTTGGGAGGATGGTGGCTTGGTGTTAGTCGCAATATAGCTGGCAAAGAGCCTCTCCTTAAAATAAATGTCTTCTGCTGAAAAGACATAAGGAAGGGTTCGATTTAAAGGGCAAATCTCCAGTTCAGCTGTGCTGGGAGAAGGAGGAGGGAAGCAGGGAAACAGCACTGTGTTCTCATGCCTGTTTTCCAATGGAGGAGGAGAGGGAAAATGAAGTTTGATCAGCCCTGTGGTCTGGTCAGCAAAGCTCCCAGCAGCAAAGCGAGAGCCGTGTCCAACACAGCCGCTTTGGGAAAGGGATATCAGAGGCCTTGGAGAAGGGGGAGCTGAAATCCAGCTCTTCCCACAGCTGGAGGGGGCTCCATGTGCAACCGAGTCTCCCTGCGGGAGGGAGCAGCTCTCGGCATCGGAGCCGCCGGGCCAGCGTCGGACGCTGAACCTGGAGAGCACCTGCTCCGTATTTATGGATCGTGGCAGTGGGAAAAAGCCGAGGCAAAGGGACTGTGGAGAAAGCGGAGTGGGAAAACGAGACCTCAGCTATGCAAGGCTGCATTTTTTCGAAGAACATATCGAACGAAACCGTCTATATTAAACCAAAACCGCATTGCTGAAATCCTAAGGGGCTAGTCCAGTTTCCTATCTAATCCTGCATCTCCCCAGCGCGTCTTCTAGCAGGCTCTCAGAGAAAGAGATGTGCTCTAAGTAAATAAAGACACCATAAAAAGTTTACGGCGATTCTTTAGTAAATATATCTTTAAAAAGATAAAGAAAAGCTTCCTTAGAAGTGACGGACGTGAGGTTTTGTCAGCTTTGTATATATATATATTTAAAAAAAATGAAGTTTAAGACTTACCAGTGCACACAGAACACACAGAAATCCCATGCATCCTGCCTATGTGAGCTGTGTCCTGCTCTAGAAGCATTACTAGCCCTTGGCCAGCATCTCCCTGCTCACGTATTATGGGAAGGAGAAATTCTTGGGATCCACACGGCTTTCTCGGGATACCTCCATGAATTATTTTCCCCATTTCAAGACCACCTTGTTAGCTCTGCTGAGATCGTGCCAGCACGACCGAGGACATAACTCAGCCCATTACCTGCATCTCCATGCTTCCAAAGTCAGTTTTTCCAAAGCCCCTTTCCCTGCTTCTTCACCACCCTACCATAAAAGAGAGGTAAACACCCAACATTAAAAACCTGCCGGGCTCACACTGGGATTTGCAGCAGCAAAACCCTGCCCAAAGCGACAGAGACATCACCCAAGAGCTATGCAGCAAGGCCTATTTTTAAACCTCCGCCTTGGCTACCTATTAACTCCTTTTCCCCCCGGGATGCCATGCAGAGGTTCCTCCGCGTCTGCAGACCCGATTCCAGCCTTTTCCCCTTTACGATTTGTTTGCATCTCCAAGAGGGAGAAACTGCACCCCCTGGACCACATTTCAAGGCCCGGCTGTGTTAGTTTTGGACAGGTCCGGAGTTGTTTCATACTCGGCGCTGGCATCGCCTTGTTATACCAGCTGCTTAATAACAACACACCTGTACGCAAGCTGGGGCTGGGGGCTGCAAAACAACCTCGCGGCGCTCTTAATTAACCACGGGGTGACACGGTGATGCTGGCATGACCTCATGGTTTACTTTAGCCCCATGATCTGATGCGATGAAGAGCGCGTGTTTGCTCAGCTGCCCGCAGCCCCTCCAGGAGCACGGAGCGCTCTGTGGTCTCCACCTCTGGGCTCAAATCGGACACCTGCATGTCCCTAATGAAGCCGTGTCTCTTCCCTGTTGATCTATAATCGCTTCTCCTCTCGTTGAAGGTTTCCTGAAAGTGGTTTGGAGGGTTTGGTTTGGCCCTGCAAGCCACTGAAAAGATGCAAATTCCCCCTCTTTTGGAAATCCGTGCCTTCCCACGGCTGCATGGGACAAGCCGGGAGGCTCCAAACCCAGCGGCATCCGCATGAAAACTGGGAAAACACCTCGGCGGCGAGCTGAAAGCCGGAGGGGGAAAATGTGAGACATGTTTACGTAATAATTATAACTCACTTGCACAGGACCTTTCAGCAGGGGATTAAAAAGCACTTTGCGAACATTAGCAACCACAGCTCTTCTACGAGGTAGGTGCCATTCCCTCCCGCTCTCCAGGAGGAACCACGGTGGGCAGAGAGGTGTTTTTCCAGGCCGAGTTTTCCAAGGTTTGGAAGGCCTCGGTGTTTGGATGCTGAGAAGGTGAAGTCATCGGAGACCCGGCTTCCCTGCTGGATTAAGCAGCCTCGTCTCGCGGAGGTGGCAGCTCAGGATGAGATGAGCAGCGTCCTCCCAACCCAGCTCCAAATGGAGGGAGGAAAAGAGCCACACACCGAATTGCGGTGGCCACTTTGTGAAATCAGGACAAGAAACATTCAAATCAGGACAAGAACCCCGGATTTGTAGTTAGCAAAGCTCAGGTGTATAAGTTATTTCAGCTTTAATATTAGAGCTGGTAGACATGCGGATTTCCATTTTTCAGGGCTAATGGAATATCTGGATCTGCCGTGGAAACAGCCACGAAGGTCCCGGTCACCTCGGGCAGTCACCATGGAGCCATCAGCTCCACGGTCCACATGGCAACTCGACAACAGTCCCTCGCTTTGCACAACGCCCTTGGCTCAACCGAGGCCTTTATTTCTTTTACAGGTGGCGAAAGGGAGCACAGAGGCCCAAAGGGATTTCCTGAGGATCAAGAGCAGCTTGATGAAAGCTTTTGGTAACATTTAAGCCCTGAGGCCTGCAGCAATAGCAGTTACAAAGCTTGAGGTGCCCTTGCTATGACAACCCTCATGCTCAGCTCTGGTTAAGTTTGAGTAGCTGTTATTGCCATTTAGCAAGCGGGGAAACTGAGGCACGAGCCTGGGCTCTGTGTTGGTCACTGCTGATTTATGGCAAGTTCAGAGCTTGGTGTGAACAGAAGTGTTGACCCGTATTTAAATACAGAGCTACAAATCCAAGCATAGCTGCTTTTGCTTAAGCTGAAGACGCATCCTTCCCAATCCAGGTGAACTAGAAACACAAGGTGTCCCCCAAGCCAAGCTGCCCAACATCACAGGCTTCCAAGGCCCGAGGTGTCATCAAACACATCCTTGGGACTCTTCCTCCAGTGGGAGGACTCATGATGAAGGGTATCAGCCACCAAACCCCACTCCTAGCTCGCACCTCTGACACCTCGGCTTCAAACAGAGACCATGGCTGGAACCAAGAGCAATACAGCCCAGAGGAACGGTTAAAAAGTAATAATATGATCACCCAAATGTGGACTGAGTCTACTCATTAGACAGAGCATGGGGAGCTCGCTTGGCTCTTATTGCCTCTGGGGCAGCCAGAAGATCTGCTCACATGGGGTGTAGATGAATCCAGGCTATTTCACAAGCTCCATGCAACACCCAAAAGAGTCAGGGCAGGCCAGAGAGCTGGATAGATTTAAGCATTGCAGGTTGGCTTGTGCGAAGCCACCTCTGCAATGGCTTCATAGCACACAGAAGAGATGCCCACTGCTTGGGCTTGAGTAACAGGAGATTATCCATCGATTAAACCACTCTGCCTTACAATGCTCACAACACCAGCACCCTAGGAAAAGGAGTCCTGGTTTCAACAAAATATTCCAAGATCCTTTTAAAACGAGTCCCTACTTGGTCACCCACCCTCAAATGTTCTGCTGAAGCAGTCTTGAAGGTCACATTTTCTAGAGCAAGGTCAGAGTTACTTGGTCAGCTCCGCTTCAGCTATCAGTTATCTGCTGGACACTAACCACAGTCCCCCAAAACATCTCAAAGCTGAACGAAGGCCCTTCCTGCCTTCAAGTTGCATCACTTGAGGCCAAACGAGAGCCACAACAAGGCAGGTTCTCCAGCCAAATGGGACTAGAGTTCAGACTCGTGAGGTTCTTGTGACCTCCGCGTGGTCGTGTTTCTCATTGACCCTTCCTAACATGGTGTCCTGCTCTGTCTGCTGTGGATAGTGGTCATGTAATCCCAGGGCTTTGATTCTAGCCAGAGCCCACCCGAGATCACGTTTTGGCACCTACACAGAGTCAGCTGCAGCCAAAAATGGCACGTGGGGCACGAGCTCTGATTAGGAAAAGCTGTTTCACAAAGAAACGCAGTTACGGGACAACTGCTGGATGCTGCCAGGGAGAATTTTCTTTTTTTCAAAACAAAACCAAACCAGAGAAAAGTGTGATTTTTATTACTGGTGAAAGGTGCTGGATTTGCACTCGCAAAGGAAGCACACGATTGTGAAATGAGCTGGGGAGAACCAATTTTCCTATCTGATGACATTTTCCAAGATCCAGAATTTCTTTACATCCCCTCCACATGAACCAGAACCCAGAATTTGCTTCTTACCCCTTGAAAAGACTTTACATTAAGCCTCAATATCAAAACTAAAAACCAAATTCTGACTGAAAAGTATCTTGAAGGCTGACGGGATGGGTTGACCGTGTTCAACACCCACTGCGCTGGTCAACGCACGAGTGGCCACTGAGTGCCAGGGATCTCTGGTTTCAAAGCAAAACACAAAGCTGGGGCTGGTTTGCCCCATCAGACAATGTTCTCTGCATCATTTATCTTGGCCAGCAAAGAACTTGCGCTTTTGATTAATTCTGTTTAGTGAAGCGACGCAGAAACCCGGACCGCAGAGCGGTGACAAGGACACGTGGATGGAAACTGTCGCCGCTGAGCACGCAAGCGTTGCTGGAAGCAGCTTTCAGCAAATTCCCCCGACTGCTGAACCCTTCTGCAACATGCAGCCCGTTGCCCCAAAGCTTGAGCAACACCCAGCAAAAGTTGCACTGCAAATAACACCGCTGGAAAACAGTCTAGGTGGTGCCAGGATGCAGTCGTTCCAGAGAGCTCAAACCACAAAATAACTTCCCCAGCCATGTACAAAAACAATTATTTTGGAAGAGCCTCTAGTGAGCGCATACACTCATTTACACTCCGTTGTTATTGTTATACACGTTATTCTCCGTTGGTGATGAAATCCATATGTCTGCCTTTCCCTTCGTTCCTTCTCCATTACTATCTGATGCTTTGATTTATTTCCTGGCCTTTCCAAATTGATTATTCAGAGCCATATAGGAGGGAAAACATGATACTAGAGACAAAGTCATGAGCACAAACAAAGGGCAGAAGAGCCCCGAGTGCCAAGTATCGCACATCTGTAGCAGCACTCAGCAGAGGGGGGACCATGGAGCTGCTCTCCAAAGGGAACCAGACAAGGATTTATTGCCCAAACTATGGCAAACTAAACTTATTGGGCAAGGGGTTAAGCAACTAAGGACCCAATCTTATAAACACTAACGCACATACTTAACTTGATTTCAACATCAAAGACCGCTCACGTGAGCACAGTTATTGAGCATGTGTTTGCAGGGCACGAGGGGTTAGCGTTACGGCCATAAAAGCTGGAAAAAGCTGGGATAAAGAGAACAAATAAGCAAGGATTAAAAATAACCCAAATAGAGAAAGCTGGCAAGGAAATCTTGGCAGCTAAAATAACAATAGTAAGAAATGGACATAAATTAAAACATTAACATTATACATGCATGGAATCCTCAATTCTCCTGTCTGCCAGACCAAGGGATACGGACTTATTGCTGGGATCCTTGTTCTTCATTGCCCTGTGGCGTCCCATGGCTAATACTGGAACCTGGTAGAGGACAGAGCAGCTTTATGGTTCTCTGAAGCAGGGAGGAAAACTCCCCGTCCGTTGTCCAACTCCTACCAGCTCATGAGGATGGCAAGACTTGGAAGAGCCAAGCTGGAAAAGGTTAGAGGCAGCGTGGAAGTGAGGAAAAACCCCCTTCCCCACAGCTTGCAAGGTTCCTGGGGGAAAAGTGGGATTTGTGTGCGGGAGGCTGTCAAAACCAGGGATTTTTCCCACAACTGACTTGATTTCTGGGGAGCTGCTGCACTTCCAGCCAGGTCCGCTCTGGTTCTGGCTTCCAGCGTTAGGCTGGGAATACAATCAAAATAAGCATGTTCTGGACGAGCGCTGGTGTTTCCAGCTCCTAGCAGAGCTGATTTGGGGACCACGTATGATTAGGAGTTGTCGAAAACTGTCAATAAACGGAGAGACACAACAGCACGGACCAGAAGTGGCAGAAGGAGCTTTGGAGAGTGGTTTAAGTCCCCTTCTCTGCTCCAAGCAGGACCTCATTAAGTGCTGTAAGACTTAAGTGACAGGTATAGGAAAAGGTCGTTGACAAGTGCTTAACAGTCCTACAATTTAGGAGCAAACTCCCCCCATATCTTTGGGGATTTTTTTTTCATAGGCAAAGCTGAATTCCTTGGAAAAAGCAAACAAGGCACAGGCGGAGGGAAAAGAGCACCGGTTACAGGATATAATTGAGTGGGTTGGTTGCTCAACAGCCAAAATCTTGATTTTTTGTTATCGGCACAGTTCAAATAACTCCAAAGCTCTACGCCTCAGTACAACCCAGTGCATATTTCCAGAGGAACCGATCCCAGCCCGTCGCTATCGAGGCAGCAGATCGGCACAGCCGACACGCAGCGAGGAATGCGGCGCATTCCTATCCCCGGCCTCTTCCAGCACCCAGTAACTTCCTTCCTCTACCCTCAGACTGTCTGGGTTTGCAGTATTTGGTACCATAACCCGTGCTCCGAATGGGCTGGGAGATTAAAGACGCCTGTGGCTCATGCTCTCCGTGCAGCATTGCAAAGGGATCGTGTCACAGCTAATCCCCCCCACCTATCAGTTATTATTACATGAAAAATAAGTCGCCTTGGAACGAGGAAAGTCATTTGTTTCACCTTAAGATTGTCTCCGCTTACAATCTCCAGCGTAATGCTAAACCTCTTCCCCCAGTAACGCTCGCCCTGATGGGCAGCTGATCTCAATAGTCAACCAGAAAAGTCCCACCGGAGCCCTAGAAGCGGCTGCAGATGGAAATACGGGATCCAGACCCCGGCTCCAGCAGGCAGGGAGGCTACCTTGCCCTGTGATAAGACACAGCAGAAGGAAGAAAGGGCCTTAGGGACTTGCAGGAGTCAATGAGAACTTGCAGCTGGACGAGAGAGAGAGCAATCCAGGTTCAGTGGTTGGAGCTGAAGCGAAGCAAGTGACTCCATCTCTTCCCCTTGGAGATACCATCTGGGCCAAGGAAGCTGCTCAGGAGGGGCTGTGGTTACTGACCATGTGGGTTAACAGCCTCCAGTGTCACCTGGAGCTGGACCTTGCCTTCAGCAAGTGGCTCTGCAGGAGATCAACCCCTCTGCTCTTTTGGGCACCACTCCCTTTCCCGCTGCCCTCGGTGGCCTTGCAGCTTGGTCTGGGTGGCACCCCATGACGCCAGCGTCCTGACTGTGACCCTGGAGCATCCTGGTTTGCTTCTCTAACCACTGCAAACACGAGTGCCACGATGGTTGACCCAAGGACAGCAAGGCAAAGCCGTGCCACGGTTGAGTGCATAGAGGGGAGCTCTTTGCCCCCAGCTGCAAAGTGAGATTTTGACAGGAAGCAGACACCCCATCTCCCAGCCCCATGGTCCATCCAGACTGGGAATATCAGTCTGTTGCCTCCCCTGTGCCTTCCCACCACGAAAGAAAGCGATCGTGCTGCAGGGCTGTGCTCTCTTCCCATAGATTAGCTGCCTCTGCACATTCCCAAGCAAAGCATTACACTATGTGAAAAGAAGGCACGAGCCCTGCAAAGCCGGTCCCTCTGGCTAAGACAGGAAATATCTCCCATCATCTCAGCTAATCCCCCACCGATACAATGAGAAATGATGTCCCGCGGCCGCCAGAAGATTATTAAGTGGAGAACAAAAATACTGCACCGCCCATCGCGGCCGAGCCAAAGGTAATAAAGGAGAATTAAATAAAGAAGATGCGTGGAAGAAGGAGGGGGGCAAGGAGAGGCAGCAAAACAGCAGGCGATGCCTCGGGCAAAGCCCCAGCGAGGAAGTGCAGGTGGTTCAAGGACACGAGAGCTCAGCCCTGGGTCACCCAGCGCATCCTCCACTCAACGGGCACCGTTGCTGGACCCTTCCAGCGGCTCCTATCGCAGATGGAGCACTTTGATGAGCCCACTTGCCTCTGGAAGTAAACGAAACAAGGCGCTTGGACTGACAGCAGTGAGGGAAACTTGGCGCTCGCTTCATGTCAGCCTCCAAAAAGCGTTTCCCAGGTTGGGCTAGCTTGTTTTGAAAGGCAGTGTTTTCTCGAGACTTCGTTCTGTTTGCAAGCAAGTGCATTTAAGGCAAGTATATTTAACTCTTAAACTTAACTTCAAAGCGTGGGTCCTCTTTCCTTTGCTCCCTCTAGGCCCCAAATTTCCATTTCCAGCGATTTTCCAGTGTGCTCCCCACCCCTTGCATCATGCTGCTACCGTGGGAAATCTTATTTTACTGATAACTCCCCCAAAGTATCTATTTCAGCAAGAAAGCTGTGGGATTTTTCCCTTTTCTGAAGCAAGCAAAGGAGCTGGTTTGAAGCAGTATTTTCTGCTTGCATTCAGCCTGGCAAGTAAAAGAGGCATTTGGAAATCTCATGTTTTGCCACAATAGAAAGCACTAACGTTTGCAAACGCCACCTTCCACCATTCATGTCTTAGATGTGACTTTTCCAGCACACCAAAATTTGGCCAGGATCCTAAATAGCAAAGAGTTTTGCACGTCTAGCATGCCCCAAAAGAGCAATTTTGCATCCTCCCAGTGACTTGACCACAAGCATCGAGGTCTCCCCTCGTGTGCAGCCAGTGCTGCTTGCCAGGCTTAATCCCCTGTACAGACAGAGGCCTGGGAAGCAGATGCAGTTTGTTTTGCTTTGTTATTTGCTTACACTTTTGATAACGAACATCGAGATCTTGGCCCCCTGCGAAGCAAACTCTCTCCTTCACGAAATTCTCATTTTTTCTCCTCATTTCCAAGCAGCAATATTAGGAGATGCCCCGCATTTCAGGGAAACTTTCTTCATGCCCTTTGGAACATGCAGATTTTCCCTGCCTCAATTCCAGCACAACAAATGCCTGGCTCTCATTTTCAGAATTCCCATTGACTCCCATTCAACCTGTGCGGGTCTGAAATTTGGGCTGCTTCAATGCAGTTCAGCAAAATGCATGAATATTTGCCAAAATCGTACACTGGACCCCTTATATGGTGCCACAGTGAGGCTAAGAGCCATACGAAAAGGAGGATATTCCCTCCCAGAGTGTTTACAGCCCCGAGACAGGCAGACCAAAGCGTGCAGAAGAGGATTATCGTTATCACCAGGCTCTATGACTCACACGGACTTGCCCAGAAGTGACACACATGGACCATAGCAGTGCTGGGAATTAATTCCACATCCTAATTCCCACACCCATCCTTTCGGAGGGCTCTTGGGCATCCTGTTTTACCTTCAGCATCATCCAGATTTGGAAACTAAAGCTCTCTTTTACAGGGAAGAGCCCTGCTGCTACTTAAGTTATTATCAAGTTCCCCAAAGAATTCCATAAATACCTAAAGGAAACTTGACATCCAAACCTGCTTTACGACTCCCAGCTCACATCCATTAACTCCAGCGCTTGGGATGCTGCAAATTCTCCTGCAGCACATGGCTCAGATCCCATGGGAATCCTAAAGCGATTACAATGCAACTGAGAGACCTAAAGCCTTCCAGGAAGTCTTAAAATATGTTTTGCTTAGACATACTCAGCAAATCCTTTGCAACAAGCCCCAAAACCATGTAACTGAACCGAACTGTCTCTTAAAACCTGCTCTTACATTTAGGTAGAAGGTACACAGAGCATCCCTAAGATATTCCTTCCCCAACCTCACCACCCCAGGCTGTTCTCACGGCTCCTACAGGTTACAACTGACAATGTGCAAACGTTGAAAGCTCTGTTTAAAAATCCCAGCACAATACTTGGCTTTTTGTGAAAAATAGACCACCCTAAACGACTCATGGTCAGGCTTAGGTCAACTCCAAACCCTCCCGGTGCAGAGCTGCTAGGAGGCCGGTTTTTCCCCATGCTCTGTTTGGGCAGATGGTGTTTCAGAAGCCATAAACCTTGTCCATGACACATTATATCCAGGCTTTGCTCCCCACCCAGAAGGGTGGGTGTTTTCCCCCACTTCCAGCACGGATCTCCTCCTCCTCCGTGTCTGTGGTACCTCCCCAGTTGGCAGCATTGACACTCGTATTCCCCATTCCATCATCCAGAACCTCCGGGATTATGAAACACTTTGGGTCGGGGTGGTTTTTTCAAGCCTGGCAAAGTCTCACTCAATAAAGCTTTCTGCCTTGGCAGCCAACCATTAACAACTGTTCCGTGTCTGGTTTTCTCCCGCTCACATCTACCTAGATCACGCTGCCCAAGCTAAAGGGCCACAATATTACACCAAAAGCCTTGGAGATGCACAAGCTGACCTCTTCCCACAGCCCGGATTGCCCAATTGGGAAAGGCAATCAATTTGGTGGGAACTGGTCATGAGTAACAGCTATTACTGCTCAACATTTGCTTGTTTCCTTCCAGGTCACAGCAAGTGGTTGTAGAAGTAAATATGAAGCAATGCAAGCTCGCACTTGGGTCAAGCGAGCTCCTATAGTATCCAACGTATGCACGTGAACGCACAGCTGGCTGAGAAGCCTGATAAAGCACACGCTGCCAAAGGAACTAGCTGTCACCATCACTCTTATCTGAGTAATTCTGCACTCGGTTGCTTTTCACCTGCACGGACAGGCAGAAGGGTTCCCACGCTGCGCACAGCACTCAGTTGAAAGAGAATCAGAAATAACGGCGCTGAATCAAAGCCTCGGAGCTCGAGGCCATCGGCAGAAGTGATTGAGCAGATGTTGCTCCAAGCGAGTTCTCTGCATCCCGCTCCTGCAAGCCCTGTAGTCCTCCTGTCACTGCAGCCAGGCCTCCCTGTCCCAAAATGGGCTGGTCCTCTCTACATGGGGAGGCTCTACCAGCCCCAAACAGGGCAGTTTCTGCACCCTCCTCCTTGGGACAATAACCGAGGGGACAAAGCCCTCCGTGCATATTGGCTCCTTGCAATACACCCAGCTGCAACGAGCCATGCAGGAAAGGGGGATGTCCGTCGCTCCAAGGCATTGCAGCAATAACAGCAACCATTCTGCACTTGGAAGAAATCCATGGGAACTATTTTGTATCGGGTGATGATGAAATAGTTTCTAATCCAGCAGTAACTAAGAAAGATGTTAAGCCACAGCTAGTAAATGAGGTATTTTGAAATCAGCAATCCCAGAGAACTTGCATTAAGAGGCCTGGCCAGAGAGCGCTCTGGATCATTAATGTTGGTTTTTATTAAGTCTTTGGAACACCGAGGGCTGGAAGCAATGCCAGAGTTTTAAGAGGATAGAAACAGGATGACCCACATAATTATCCACCTGTGACCCCGACTCCCATCCCAGGTGAAATAATCGAACAGCTGTAAAAGAACTTCATTAATAAAGCATTAAAGGAGGGTAACAGCAAATGCCAACAGCTTGGCTTTATAGGAAGCAGATTTGTCAAGCTAAGTTGAGAAATTTTTTGGGAGTTGAATATGTTTCTTAAGCTTGCAAGCTGGATTTAAAAAGAGCACAAAGTTTTCACAGTTTGGAGCCAACAGAGGCCTTACAAAAACCTTAGCCTTCCTCTCCCTGTGAAGAACCTACCAAAACAGTTACAAAAAACCTGACGCAAGCCAGGAAATTGTGGGGTAAGATGGGCAAGTGATCCTTGAGTCACCACGGGCTGTGGAAAGCCACAATCCAGGGAGCAAAGGGAAAGGAGCAGCCACCGTTGGAATTTCCCTGGTGTTAAGTGCAAAACATTCACACTCCCTGCTCCGGATTTCCTTGGCTCAACACTTCCAGGTCCCAGAATCATGTTTGCTTCTAATTAGTCGCATCTTTGGTGCAACTTCTGCATGATGCATCCAAAGGCTTCGCTTAGGTTAAACCCCAAGCTGTGCAAACTTGGTTGGGAGCAAGGGAGTCAAGGAGGCTCCCAGGTAGGCGCTGAAGATGGACCTTTGGTGGTGCCCAGAAGATGCAACAAGAGCCAGAGCAAAATATTAACATCTATTGATGGTAAGGGACTAGTTAACACATTATTAGTTGTGATGTCTTTGGGCCCTTGCCCAAGGGTAAGGCCAGAAATGGGGAGGAGGGCGAGTCGAAGAGGCTGAAATGTTGCCGTCCTCGTGATCTTCTGGGATGAAGCAATGGGTAACCAAGAGCCAAACTGCCTAATGCTTTGGAGTCCCATATTCCACTAAGGATGCATTTCATCCCCAGCTGCATCTCTGCCCTGCCTGAGGCTTAACAGCAGCCCTCCTCCCTTGCCCCTTCCTGCGAGGTCGACTATGGTGTAACCTTGGCTAAAAGGCCAGTGTTGCAAAGCCGGAGTCCAAACTTTGTAGCCACAAACCCATCATCTTCTTGATTTATGTCTTTGGGAGTCCTTGCCAGGTCCAGGTGGAACCACGGCAAGTGGGGGAGGAAAGTCACTCTTGTCCAAGTCATTAGGACACACCAAGATGCCTCAGATATCACTCCCACCCCACCAAACAGCTGGCCTAGCCTGGGCATCGCCGGGATGGACAGGCAGAGGGTCTGTGAACAATTTCAAAATCCCCTCGACAGTCATTGCTGAGGCCATATGACTTCATCCCTGTTGCTGTTCTGTTTTTGAGAGGCAAGAACAACATCAGCTTTCCATATCTTGTGGTTTTTGGAGGGTGTGAATAAATTCTCTTGCTGTGACTTCTTTAGGTATCAATAAACCCAGCCCGGCAGTGGTGAAGCCATTGAGCAAGAGAAGGTCCATGGTGGGGATGTGGCAGGCCAAGATTTAGTTCTAAGACATCTTGGGAGCCCAAATGTGAAGCCAAAGCAGCCAAGAACTGCAGAGAGCTCTTAAATTCATTAGATACCTGCTCAGGCAACCTGCCTAAAATCCACAGCTTCTGAAACACGAATTTACTCTTCTTTCCTAAATTTGTTTGCATCTCATACACCCAAGTGAGTATAGAACACCAAAACCCAACAAAAGACAGGCTTGGGCCCTTTCAGACCACTAAGAACCTAGGAATCTCCCAAAACCTGGAGAAGAAAAGGCCTGTTGGCACAGGAGTAAGGAAAGCCAGGTGAAATGGTCACTGAAAGTCCAGTACAGCTTAGAAAGACTCGCAACTAGGCCTTCAGAGCCCCATTTTCCTTGTGTTGCTCGCCTCACTTGAGCTGTAATGAGCTTAAAACTAGTCCTAAGCATTAGGTCACGCTAATCAGTGGACTAGGAAACAAAACTGAGCATGTTGGCTGCACGTTTCCGCACCAATGCAGATCCCTGGGTGTTCTCCAGGTTGGAAAACACAGGTAGGGCACAGCAAAGGAAGTATTCTGGAGCTTGAATGCTCCTCAAAGGCAAGTCTGCACCCATGGTAGTTAGGGCTATTTCCTTCCTCACCTCTGAGGTTTCTCCATCCTCTTTTCAAAACCTTCTTGGGTTTCTTTCGTGTGCTCCTCGGTTGAGCCCAAACCCACAAAACCTCATGAAAAGCCACCATTTGACTCCAGTGCTTTCTGAAAACAGCTCAAAAAGGAATAAACCTCCTACAGAAACAAGTGCATGCAGAACAGGAGAAGAGGAGGGATCTCTTAAGATTATACAAGGGGAAATTGCAAAAAATTACCTAAACCTTTAGGAACATATTTATATTTTGATTTCATGTAATATTACTTCCTGGTTTCCAGCACATATTCCCTGGGCGTCCCCTATCAAATATCAGGCAGTATTAAATCACTGATCCCTGATCCCCGCAGCTCTCAAAAACATCTGTACTAATTTGTTGGTTTTCCTTAACACGAGGGCCAGATGAAGTCCTCCAGGGCTCAGCCAAGTGAGATCGCTGACAGATGCAGAATGGAAGTGCAAAGATTTTTCCTTTATTAAAAATAAGGTTCCATACTGCAAACCCTGGGCTCGGGGCTTGCCAGAGTGATGAAATGACACGCGGCAACCTTGATCCAACACTGTTGTGGATACAAAAAACCAGGGTTCTTACCTAATGCTGCTCCGCTAGCAAATGGTTTCTGACAGCCCGTCCAAATTGGCACGGGCCGACGAGGTGAGGGGTCTGGCGATGGGATATGGAGCTTTTCTGTGAGGGGTCTCCTAAACAACTCCCATGCACATAGGGTTTTCAAGCGCACGGATGTGTGAGAACAGAAAGTTTGGCACTCACCTCGCCACTTCCAAGGCTCTGACTCAGTTTCTGATGGATCCAGTTGAAGGAACCTGACGTGACGCTCCCTCCTTAGCGGGGGCAGCGGATCCAGTAGGAGCCATCCCTCCTTGCCGTGCTGTGTAATGAACATGGACCCAACGCATCAGCAAGGGCTGCTCCGAGTCAACTGCAGAGCCCCAGAGGGATGGTCCAGACCATGCTCAGGGCAATCCCTTGGGCCCTCAGCCCCCCTTCCCGACGTGTGTTTGGGGAAAAGGGCCTGCTAAAGGTCTATCACTTGCCCCTGGGCCCTTGTCCCGGAGCAGATTTGCCCAGCTAGGGCGTTTTGCAAAACTCTACAAGCAAGGACACAAGGAGGAAGCACCGTGAGGCTCATTAGCACACCACAAATTGCGCTTAGTGTCCTAGAAAGGGGCAGGTCTGGTGCTGGGGACGCTTCCCCTCTGCAGAGGGACTTGTGCTCTTCACACGGGATGCTGAGGGCAGAGCAGTGACCGCCCTTACACGGACACATCCCTATTTAAGCGCTCGCAGGCCACCAAGCAACGCCCTCCACGTGTGCATCCCAAGAAGCCTCCGAGGGGACTTGTCAGCACCACGTTATCCCCACGCAGGAAAGAGCCGCCGCCAGCGCTGGCCGCTCGCAGCCGACGTTCCCCCGAGGAAGTTCTCCGCAAGGATGAACCCGCATCCCTCGCATCCCGGCACCGGAAGCCCCGGGACACCTCCCAGCCAAGGGCCTTGGTCAAGACACTGACAGGCTGTATCTGTTTTCAATAAGATTTTATAGCCTGTCAATGTGCTGAATCCCAAGCAATAAAATCTGTGCCATAAAGGAAAAAAAAAAAGTCTTGCAGTGCCAGTGTCTTTTTTATTTTCCTTCTCCCTTTTTAATTCGAGGACAGCTGGGAGGGATGAGGCAGGGCCAAGATTATAACATGTTTTTTTGACGAAAAATAAAATGACCAGTTTTAATTACAATGGGAATTTTCAGAGCCTCCTTCTGGGGGGAGCAGCCATGTCAGAAGTGACTTCATTTCCAGACCTGGCACATCTCCCAGGGCTAGAACAGACAAGGAGAGCAAAAACCAGGGAGCAGAATGGCTTCAGGTTTGGCCTTAATGGTCACAGATGGCGCTTTAAAGATCCAGAGAAACTCTAGGATGCTTTGATGGCTCCAAAACCCCTCGGAGGGCACATTTCTACACTGCTGCTGGGCATTTACATCTCACCTTGGGCAATGTAAGGGCCAAATTTAGCCAGCTTAGATGTCATTTGAGTCCTTGCGCCTGCACACAGAGAGAAGATGGATGCTTAGGAGCAATTCAGAAGTCCCAGGAAAGCCTGAACAGGAGCCAAAGGGTCCCCAGAGCCTTTAGGGCAGCGAGCAGCCTTCACTTCTATCTGCAGCCTTTAGGGAAACAGCCTTATCTCCAGCTTAACAAGCACATTCAGAGGATAAACACGCTGCACATGGTAGCAGCCCCTATAGTTCTCCATGTAGGCAGCCTAATCCCGGGCCCAAGGGATGGCCATTTAGGGAAGCTTCCACCCCGCTCCTAATGCCTGGTTATCAGGCGGAGTTTTCACTGCTTGAAGAAGGGACAAGAGGATATTTCCCCCCTCCAGCACCATCCCTGGGTTCAGTACCCATCAGGCTCATGGTGCCAGTTCATTCTCCTAGTGCTTGCAGGCTAGATGTTGTCTCTGGGCGATGAACAGCGTTGCAAGCCCTCCACACCAGACCTTTGTGTCCAAGACATGATGGACGACCCACTGGAACCACACGATTATAACTCCTAATATCTCCCTGTTGATTTTGAAGTGCTTTCGTTGCTGATAAAGGCTGGGGACTGACAGCAGCTTGTCTGAACAGCCCCAGGAGAGGAAAAGCTGCTCCCCGACACATAGGGACCCGCTCCGACTGACACTACCTGGCACTCCGGCCGGGCAAGGAGGATTTGTGCTGATCGCTGGCCTCCGGGCAGGCTCCTTTCTCTCTGCAAGAGAAAAGCAAAAGCAAAGCCCGTAAATCACACCTCGGGCACCCGGGGGTCGGGAAGCTCGCGCTAAGCTTGCACCAACCTTGCACCAGGTCCAAAGTCACTCCCACTCTCCTTTCCCATCCTTCCTTTGCATCCTGTATCCCTTCAGTGAATCCTGTACGTGGCAGAAAATGCCATCCAGAAGCTTCCCAAGACAAAAAGAAGAGCACAGAGGGTTGCACTGGCCATATCCTTTTGGAAGGGGCTCCCTGTGAGGTCAGGGACACGGTAGGGACACGGTCCCCACGTCAGGCCACGCACAGAAAGGCAGACAGCTTTACCAGGTGGCGAGACCTCACGAGTGCCTGTAAAACATGTTGAGAGCCTCAGATGACAGGTCCTATATAACTGCAAGCTCTTATTATATCATTCTAGCATCCCCTTTGCCAAAAATCTGCCTTTACGGAAAAGATCCAGACACCAAAGAGGTTCTTAAGCGAGGATGTCTGACAGTAGTTCAGCTACGTAGACATGTGAGATAGCAATAATAATGAAACAATACTCAGCATTTGAGGACGCTGCACGTCTTCAAAGGGCTTCACCAAAGTATTAGCTGATTATGCCCAAAATAAATTGCTCACAGCTGGGACCAAGATCCACGAGGTATTCCAGAGGAACGGACGGGACATCATCCATCCCGGGCCATACCTTGGCGCAATCAAGAGCTCAATGGAAACAGTTTGCATGGATTCCAGCTTTCTCAGCACCCTTCCACCATATAGAAAACCGAGTTGACTGTGAGGAAAAGCGTGGAGGCCCAGGGCTACTTCCACCACGTTGCAGGAGACGGCTGTGATGGTGCCAAAGCCTTCCTCAATGTCATGCCATTAAGATTCCTCCTCTCTATCTGGGGAGGAAGAGCTGCATGCCAGACAGCTTAAGGCATTGGCGATGTTTATAGCAGCGAGCGAGAGGAGAGCACAGATCTGGCCCTGCTGTAAACACCGCGCTCATCTGTCTTAATTTAAGTGCTCAGCTCACTACTGTGTTTGTGCAGCACGTAGGAGAATCAAGGCTCCTTCTCCCAGGCCATTCACTGCTTTTGTTATGGTCACCAGGAGCTTCTCCTCTGCCAAATGAAGCAGCAGACGAACCCTGGTTTGGGTGGGCAACCAAAACCTCGACCACAAGCAGTGCTTGGTGGCACAAATGCGCTCACAGGGCAGGATGGCATTCCCAGGACAGCTCCACGCTGTCCCAGCTGCAGCTCCATGCGTGCAGAGGGACAGCACCCACGTGCAGCCACCACCTCGGGTGCCCACCTGGTGCTGTAGAGCGCTGCAAGGGGCTGGGTGCATGACACATTGATGGGCCCCCATCTAGAGGGAGGGAAAGAGTCCTGGAGAGCATCCTGCGACGCATGATCAGCATCTCCTCGGGACTCGCTGGCGATTCCATCTCAAACGAGGCCTCCAGGACCCTCCAGGAAAGCGAGAGAGCCCTAGAGCCAGCATGCCCTGGAGAGGGAGATGGAGCCTGGTGAGCCGAGCTGAGCGCCAGACCCGTGATGAAGCACCGTGGGAATCAGGCCGAGGGGCAGCGCTTACCATGCTCTTCCTCACCCCAAGAACGGGCAATAGAAGAGCACCAGGCAAGGGCAAAGCACCCACAGCACCTGCTCAGGGCCTGGCTCTAGTGAAGGCAGCGAGGCTCTTGCTTGGAAAACAGCTCCGGCTTCTCCCATCCAAGCCGCTCTCCTTCCCGCTCTGAGCTCATCCGTGGCTCCGGCTCCGCTGCCTCTTTGCCAAGTCCCCCCGCTCCCTCCTCTCCGCGGCGCACAGCAACACGAGCAGGATGATGGCCGGGCCAGCTGTTAGACATCACTGCGGGGCTGAAAACAACTAAAGCGCAGGCTGCGGGAGAAGAAATACATACAATAAAAGAGCAGAGAGCCCCCTCGCTCCTTTCCCTCTGCCTGGCCATCCTGGGCTCTTTGTTATCCTTAAATCACCAAGTGAGCCTGGGCCAGAACGACAGATCGTTAAGAAGATTTTAAAAAATACAATGGGTGGGACTGCAGAGCCAAGGGACCGGGGATTTTTTTCGCACCTAGACCATTGCTTTGAATGCAGCTCAGGGCAAGCGGAACGACCCCCATCCTGCCTGGGACCGGTGCCAAAGTGAAGGCTGGAGCCTCCCCTCCAGGCATCACCGAGCCCTGTTCAAGCTCATGGTACAGGCCTGGGGATGCTCTCGGCACGCTGTGCCGGGCAGCAAGCAGCACAAGGCTCCTCTCCGTGCAGAAAGACCTGCTCTTGACTACACTGCTATCATTTCTCATGGAGCATTTTAATATCATAACAACTCAAGCGTGTAAATTACCAGCTTGGTGCTTTCAGGGCATTTGCAGGCTTCTGTTTAACCAATAAACGACATCTCCCATCACCCATATGTTCACCAAGCCATAGTGCACCCTGAAAACAACTGGAGCACCAGAGCAGAAGCTCAAGAGCACAACTGCTTAATTAAAGCAATCAGCAGCGACAGCAGCTGGCACAGCACAAACGAGGTCCCTAAACAACCGCTTCCCCAAGCCGGACGAGCAGAACAGGCTCCTGCAACACCTGGAACAACAGGAAGATCACGGCTATGCCCGGCTTCCTCCTTCCCCTCTCCGCCCTTGCCCGTATCCATTGGGAATGGGGGTGACTCACACGGCAGGCACGTCAGCAAGAGCGTGGTTGGGTTGCATAGCCTTGAAGGTAGCTCCTTCCATCCCTTCTGCATCCAGGGAGGTGTCCCAGGCAAGACGGGCCTTGGAGCTGATTCCAATTTAAAGCTGTTTCTTCCAGAAAGGCACTTAAAAATACAACAATTCTACATAAGTTGTTAGAACTGCAGGTCTGTTAGCTTGAAGCTTCGCAGCTCTAGACAACCCAAACTCAAGGCTATCTAGACGCTCGGCATTGATAACTTCATCCATTAAAACAAGAAGGATGGACATTAAAACAAGAGGTTCGGGTAGAAAAAAGGGGGAGAATGGGAAGTTGCGCACGATGCCACTATAAAAATAAAGTCTAGGATTAGTTAATAATGTGCGGTCTGTGAAAACAAACACGTCTCCCTATAAAGGCCCTAGTTCAAATAAACTGGTAGTGCTGTTGTCATCAAGCCCAACCATCTGCACGTCTCTTATCCAAGGTGGCCCAGTGTGGGTTTCAAAGGGATCCCATCATTATCCTCACTGCCTATTTAATCCACAGGTCACTGCTTTTAACTATCCTTCACTTATTAGAAGAGTCTAATCATGGGTTAAGAGCACTAGTGATGCTGGTAGCTGGCATGTCTGTAGGATTTCTGCTTCGATTCCTGAGAATTCAAGAATATTTTAAAATAAAAGTTTTTTACACAGGAAAAGACCATCCTAAGAAACACACTCCCAGATCACAAGCAGAGCAGAGTGCTCCTCCTTACTCCTGTGCAATATCTGCTCCTCTCATAGCTGTTTTACAGAAGAATTTGCGATTGTAAATGGCAGCCCGGAGGAAAGGGAAGTCAAGTGGTTCTCGTGCCAGAATCACCCCTGGCTCTCCTCCCGTTTCTAGTTTCTCTTACAACATAAAGCTGGAAGACATCAGGGCAGACTTCCCTGCCATGAGCTGCACACCGATGAGCTGATGAAAGAGGAGCCCAATTTGCCATCCAGGCCCTTGTGGCAATAGAAAAAGGTGGAATCCCGTGTTGGCCACGGAGTTATCCTGAATTAAAAGTGCTGGGGAAGGAGAAGAGACTCAGAGTGTTTATTAGCAGTCATAACCTTAATCAAATAACACTCAAGGATATGTAAAGAAATCCGTTCCACCGAAGGCTCCCAAGCCAAATAAAGAAGTAAATGGGACTTCTATCAAAAATCCCTTTAAAAAGTCATGCCTGTTGGGCTCTCAAAAACCTCCCAGCTTCCTGGGGAACAGCCAAAGCTCCAGAGGAGCTGCCCTAGAGCAAAATATTGGCCCGTCACACCAAATATTCGGTCTCCAAAGGCACTAGAGATGGGCGGCTGTCCCCATGCAAGAGGATGAGAGAAGTCAATTTACTCGCTTGGTCCTGGGAGGGTTTTAGTCAATGTTTACACATTATGTAGAGCTACATAGAGAAAAAAGAGAGAGAGAAAGAAAAGAAACAGACTCCGTGTAATAGAGGTGCATGTAAATAATCACTGGCCTAATCCCCTTTGACAGTGAAAGATAGCCAAGCAGAAAACGTTCGTGTCTGTAACTCAACCTGTAATTTAAGCACAAGGAAGTAGTGTCAAAAGGGGACTTGGGTTCCCATAAAAGCCGCTCCACTTCCAGACCCTGGGCCCCCTTAGCCAGAAAAACAGAGCAAACTTCCAGACAAAACACGTGAGGAGTGCAGGCCCCGCAAAGGGACTCATGAACCTCTCCCAGAGGGATGACCATCGGGAAGGGAGTCAGGGCAAAGGAAGACACCAAAAGACCCGCTCCAGAGAGTGGCGGATTAAACAAACTAATTCTGCTCTAAAGGCTCCTGCTCTTGCCCAGGTCTCGCTAAGAACCCGCTTGAGGTGTCTGGACACAGGATGAGCAGCTCCTATTTGTGCTCCCGCTTCCATCTCCATCGCTCGCAAGCTGCAGCCTCTGCCTGCGCAGCAAGCAGAGACACCTGGATGAAGAGAAATGGGAAATATCATGGGGAACGTGCTGAGAAAACGGGAAGGAGGCTTCAGGGGGTCCATCTGTACAGCTCCGAGCTGCAGGACCTCATAGCCTTGCCCTTGATGGCTGCACTTGCTCGCTCTTTGCTCAGAAACCCTAGACACGCGACTCCAGCAGCATTAAGTTGCCCCCGTGCGTGACCGTATCCCTCCTCGCGTTCACTGGGGAGCCTCTCTTTGCTGGTTGGGAATTTTCCGATGGGATGGTTTCTCATCGGAAAATGCCGATACGCGGAAATCAAAGCCCTCTGTGGGAAGGTACCAGTTTCGGTGGGTCTTCCATGGGAAAAAACGTGTTCCCATTCCAGGCTTCCCGCCTGGGAGGCATGGACAAGAGTTGGACCTACTCAACCTTGCTGTGCTTGGCAACACCTGTGTCCCCTGGGGAAGGGGACATCTCCATCCTCTCCCGTCCCCTAATCCCTGCCCTGAGGAGCAGTCTCATCATGAGGTTAATGTCCCTGTAGAGCACAGGGTCTTTAAATAAATAATTTAAATAAATAACTGACCCCGCACAGATGCAGACTCTTCATCCCCACGGCCGGGACATCATCTGAGGACACTGCAGAAGGGCAGATCCGCATGTGCAGCCACGTTCCCAGGCACGTGCCTCTTGCAGTTCACTCGTCCGCTGACTTTTTCCAAGAAAAACCTCACAGAGCCCTGGCTTCACCCCGCTGCGAGGCTGGAAACGGGCTGAAATGCGGGAGAAAAAAAAAGGAATTCACCTGGGAAATGGGGCTTGGACTGAGCTCACAGGGCAGTGTGGTGGCGGGAGGAGATGCAGGACAGAGGCAGCGTCCTTGTCCCCTTCCAACCTCTGGAAACTGTCCCTTGCTGCTTGGTGATGGTTGGGACAACAGCACCATCTTGTGACTTTGCTTGTCCCTGGAATAAAAGCAATGGCCCCGAAGCTCCCTCTTGTGGCTTCTGCTGTGAGCCAGGGAAACCAGCCAGGGATGAGCAATGGGATCTCCAGGATTGTCTTCAGGACCGTCTCCAGGAGCGAATCCTGCAGCACAGGTGGAGCAGAAGCGAATCTGCACCTCACATTGAGGCAGTCTGGTTAAGAAGAAGACCCAGGACCCAAGGGACTCCGCAGGTCCCTTGGCTTATACGGCTAGAAAAAAGGGTGGGCACAAATCAGACCTTGCAGCTCGGCTGCTTCCCATCCAGACAGGTCCAACACGTCCCTGATCCCCTTTGGAGGGATGTTGGGTCTCCATCCGCCTCCACATCCAGCTCCATCCACCTCCAACCTCTCCATCCATGCACAACAGTCAAGGTCCAAGCAAGAGCTTCACGCAGGGGAAGGTCAATGCACAGCAGAGACTCTTCACAACGAAGGAGATAAATTCTCGAGATGAATTACGGCACAAAAAGGCTCCTTCCCTCAACTTTCCAGCCTCATGGGCTGGTCAAGATGGGAAGGCCAAGCCATGGGCTTGCTCGTTGAGGTGCCACAAGAGCATTGTAGACACCAAGCACTTCCCATGAAGCTGGGGCCTCTAACCCAGCGCCCGAGGCCCTTCCCTACGGCGAGGGGCTCCCTTTCCCCCATGTCCCCAGCCTCATTGCTCCCTCCCGCCCGCGGCCCGGAATTAAAAGCCATAATGAAGGGCGAGGGGGAGGAAAACCCAAAAGCGGCTCCCGAGGCCAGGATTCATCCAGCTCTCCCCGCGGAGACGAAGAGGCCCTTTCACCCCAGCAACCGCGAGGCTCAAGGCGGATATGCGAGACGGGCCCGGCCGCGGCGGTTGCTGAGGAGACCGGCCGGGCCGCGGCCACCGCCGGACTTCTTCACGCGGCTCCTCCGGCCCTGAGCGCGGCCCGCGCTCGCCCGGCGCGCTTTCATATGGTCTTTTGTGCCCCGCCGCCCCCCGGGGCTTTTTCATTACCCATATCCTCTTAAAAAGGCCTCTGGGGGCCCCCAGGGGACCCTCGGGCCCACACAAAGAGAAAGAAGAGGCCTGGAATGGCGGGACGTGGTTCACACGTACGGGGGCCAGCGCCCGCTTGGTCTTTCATTACCGGCCAGCGGGGTGAGCGGGGGGACTTTTGCCCCCAAACAACAGGTTCCCAACCGGGGAGAGCTAAACACGCGGAGTTATTGCCCCGAAAGCAATTTTGCTGCTTTTCTTTTTGACTTATTGAATGCTCTGCCTTGGCCTTGGGGAAGCGACGAGGTGGCGTGAAGGGACTCGACAGCCCCGGGCTGTTGAAGATGCTCAGGATGGGAAATCTCGCACGGCGTCACCCACCTCTTTCTGCAGAACCCGACAGTGGTAAATCAAGCAGGACTTATGAAGGACACGCTCGTCCTTTGCCCGTCAAAATAAGCAAATTTTGCTTATTTCGCTTAAGCTCTAACAGCTTTAATCTGCGGACCAAGGGGATTAAAGGACTCATTCTCACGGGACAAAGAGGAGAAAGGAGCAGAGCGGAAGGAGCCCAACAAGAGGCAGAAAGGAAGGCTGCGAGAGGAGGAAGGAAGGGGCATTCAAAGGGCTCCATCTTCAAGCACAATCAACGTGAAGTGGCTTTAGCTGCTTTCTCCTACGAAGCAGACACACTCCAGCCCTCTTCACCGGGGGCTACTTGTTGTGTTTGGCTCTGTTGGTTTTTGAGGGGCTGAAGGAGGGGGAAACAGAAGGTTAATGAGGCCCTGCCAGATGCGGCAGCCAGCAGAAGTGGCGGGCGCTATTATTTAATGGAGGTTTGTGGTCTTTGATCCTCACCCCTGCTGTCCTTCCTCGTGATGGTCCCGCAGACGCCCTTGTCCTCGAGGGCCACGGAGGCGGCGAGAGGCCTGGGAACAGGAAAGAAGGATGCCGGGGTGCTCGAGGAGGCCTCGAGCGGCCTTTTCAGCGAGGTTGGGAGATGGAGAGCGCGGCCTCGAGAGGCTGAGGAAGGAAGACGGCTCTAAAAAGGAGAAAAAGAAAAGAAAAAACCCAATGCATCAATTGGGGAGGATGCAGAGGCCGGGGAGCCACCGATGAGGACAAGGGAACTCTCAAAAAAAGGAGACTGGATACTCAAAGCCTTAGTATTGGTCACGGATCACAAGAGCCTGGGTTTCTCCCATTAACACATCCTCCAACACTCAAAAAAGAAGCTAGCAGGTTTCTAGCCTGTCTACTACACGTTGAATAAGACTATAACATTTCCTATAATTATTTGGTACCCTCTTTTTCTCAGCTCAACAGGCTTGCAAGTCAGAAGGGATGCTCCAGGACGCGGTCAGGCCCAGACAAGGCAGGTTCCTCTCGCCTATTTTAGCCTCTTGTGCACTAGCCAGTCTGCTAATGCTATGCCGAGCTGTGCTCAAAGGAGAAAGAAAATACATAATTGTAACGCAATAAGCAAGGTCCAAGACAGGAATTAAAGTATTGCATATCCAGCGGAGACAGGGAGCAGCATTAAGGTAGGAGTACAATTACCTGAACTGGAACGTGGCCTGCATAATGGCATTGATTTATTTCAAGAAAGCCTCCAGTGCCAAAACCTGGATTTTATATTTAACTCCAAAACATGGCGAGGCGCAGCATCCCGATTTTACTCTTCCAAGGCTCTCTTAGTAGGAAAGGGGCTATAATGAGCACGTTCACCCTCGTTGAGGGAGCCTGATGCTCTCCTACAAGGCACACGTCAGTCAGACAACACCTACCCATGCAGTACAACCTAAACATGGTCCCTGTGCCCCAGCTCGCCTGCAGAACTACAGCCACACTCAGTCCTCGCTTCGGTCGCAAGTGCTCTCGAGTGCACCCTGCTTGGGTCTGGTATTCATTACGCAGAGATAAATGCTTAATCCTCCGGCTGTTGACACTGGAAAGGGACCAATCTACCCCGGGGTGGATATTACAGAGGGGAACTTGGCTCGGGCTGCGATCCCTGCATCATGTGCTGTACAAATGTTCACCGACTTGGAGGGAATGGATTGCATCGGGCACTCAGGATCCTTCTGTGGCAGAGCTAAGCTAGAATAACACATGACCCAAGCAATCATTGTATCAAGTTTTTCCTCCTCCATTATTTCCCCCCTCCCCAACAAAATATTTCAACTTTTAATATGGGAGAACTGTTCCCACTCTTCATGAACCAGGTGCTGCTCTGTATCTAATATGCCAAAGATCTGCCAGGCTTCTCATTGACATATTATATCTAGCTGCACTCACCAGCCTCCCTTTAGGGAGCATCTCAAGCTTTCTAAATAAATCCCCGTGGAAAAGGGAGCTTGCTGGGAGTATTGAAGAGGGAATTAGGCTTTTCTTTTTGTGGGCTGTTTGTTTTATCAAGGCAATAATCCACAGGAAATAAACTTTCAGCCCACCTGAACACAGAAGTTTGCCACTGTTGTGCTTAATTTCACCTGAGAACACCAGCACACAAAAGAACTGCCATTAAGAAAAGAAAATACTTTTTTTAATGGGTTTTGTACTCCTTAACAACCAGACACAGAGAGGGGCTACTTGTTCCTATGCTGTTCCTGGGCTGCTTGTTCTCAGCTGTGAGAATGGCCTAAGATCCATGGAGGAGAAAACAGGCGATTAAAGCCCAGCCAGTGACAGCATGAGAAAGGGCTCCGGGAATCCCGGTTTCTGTTTCCCTTGCCCTAAGGAAAGAAAAAGGGGGTTGTGGAGATGGAAACTCCAAGGATCTCCAGCCGAAGCGCTGGGGTTCTGCCGCTGACTCGAAGCGCGTGCGCTTGGTGAACTCGCTTCGTCTCTCCTCCCCTGCTCCTCCGACACAAACACAGCAGGGCCGTGTGGTGCTCGGCCACGTGAGCAACTTCTGGCCGTTTGGGATTAGTCCATAGATTCTCCAGTGCTTTGCCTGATGTGCTCTTTGCTGCTCAGCACACAGGCTCTCCCCTTGACCAAGCTCGAGGCAAGTCTACTCTCAGAAGAGCCAATATTGAACAATCGCTTTGATAACGAAAATAAAGACTGCTTTGCTTCATTTCAATGGATTCTAGGGGTGTCTTTGATGCTTCCTGAAAATACCCTCGCTGGCAGTAATCCGATCCTTCCCAGTAACTACCACACGTCAAAATCAGCTGTGGTCCTGCACACTTCTCCCTTGCAGGGTCTTCTAAAGTACTTTCACCCATAGCAAGCACCAGGAAGCAGGGAGCAAAGTCCAAAGCTGGCCAGTTGGACGATTCGCATCCTGGAAGTAATAGGAACAGATGTGTTGGTGTGTCCACCCTCGTCCATCTGCTCTGCAATGGCACCTAGACAAGGTAAGCTTGCAAAACCACTGAAATCTTGAACGTTCTTAGGTGTCAGTCTTGTTTTCCACAGCTTACCCTGCTTGCCTTCCTCTGTTCAGGCAGTAAAACGTGCCAGAAGAACACGCTGGAGTAGGAGGCAGCTCCCCTGTGTCCCTAAGGCAGGACAGCAGCTTTGTTCCTGCATCAGTTTGGATTTTCCAAGTAGTTGGGTAGAGGGATGGCTTCCTGACTTGACTTCAGGCTCCTCACTTTCCTCCTGGCAGGAGGGACACACTGGACACAAAACTCCTCCAAAGGAGGTTTGTGGCCAGCCCCCAGGTCCTCCTCAGACTGCCCAGCTCAGCAGAAGTTGGTATCTCCCATCCGGGCTCTCCATCACGTTGGCCAAGGGGCCTGGAAGAAGCCTCATTCAGCACTGGAGAAACTGCTCACAAGAAGCTCCCAGGCAGGTTCAGCCAACGCTGAAGAGAGGGATCAACCGTCCCACGCCTGCGGCTGCTTCTCCCCTTTGCTGCTGACCACAGCAATGCCTGGTCAATGTGCCGACACTCCTGCTTGCTCCAGGCTGCTAGAGGCACACGGGGCCGCCGCCGCTGTCTCGGGCTCGTCGCCGGAGTCCTTCAGAACCAGGAATTCCAGCAGAATGTCCAAGAGGCAGAAAACCAGGTGCCTGAAAGGGAGAGAAGAGAGAGCTGGGGGTGGTCCAGGTAAGTGCTTTGGCTTCCAGACCAAAGATCTCCTTCCCTACATGAAACCTTTCCCTGGGTGGTTCCAGCACTTCAGATTCCCTTGGGGAATATACAGAGCCTAGAAATATTCCCCAGGTTTATGCTGTGCCAAGACCCCGGCCCTGTGAATCTGTCACAGCACAACCTCAAGCACACCTCGCAGACCCCATTGCATAGGCTATATCGAGCTAAGGAGGCTCTAATTAGAAGTACCTGTTAATGATGGGCTGACCCAGCGACTCCAGGACCAGATTCCAGCTCAGGCGACATTTACTAGTCCCCAGGATTTCCTGGATCACGTCTGTTAACAAGAGAGACAAACCTTTAGGAACAGCACGTCCCCGCTGTAGTAAAACAAGGTCAACCTCCTCCCAGCGGGAGCTAAAACGATGCTTGTGATGCTACTCGCAGTCCAAGGTACCTCGTCCCCCTCATCATCACATGAGAGAACAGCCGGGGACAGAAGTGAACAGAAAGCAAAGGGGCCAGCCTGGAAAGGGGCTAAAGAAGTAGCACTTTTTCCTCCCGAAAGGAATAATAAGGGCCCCTGAAGCGACAGCGAGGAGTTCAAGTTCAAACCGCGCTCGTACGGATCAGGCAGCAGCCGCTTCAATGCCAAAGGTCCCCATGTCAGACACGAGCAGGGGGAAACCCAAAGCAGCCCGGCTAATGATCTCAGGCGGCGGCAGAGCTGCTCTCTCATCCCTGCAGCAAGCGGGCAAGGGCTCTGCGCGGCGGCGGCGTGGGAAAGCACCGCGGGGCCCTGGCTTTCCAACCCGGCCTCGTTAGAGAGCACAGGGCTCCCCGGGGCTGCTCACCAGGCAGCAGTGCCATCAAGCTCTGCAGGGCCTGCTCTGCTGCTTCTTCCTTCTGCTCCTGGGTCCGCAGCGGTTTGGGCACGGCGGGTAGAACTCCTCCAGGCCAGATGGATTCCTGCAGCAACTGCAGGTACTGGACCCAGCGCTGGGTGCAGGTCAGATTGATCACCTGGACTTCCAGCCACCTGCGAGCAGAGCAGGATGGAGAGGTCAAACAAAGCCATAGCTGCTACCAGCTCAGGGGCTCTCCATCCATCAGAAGCTCTAGGGGGGGACCAGCTTGCTGGGAAGGCTAACATGCAGTTTCCAAGCGTGTGCATTAAACGTGCAGGAAGTTCAGCTAATTGATACTGCTGGAAACATCAGGAGTGGGTAGAAATATCCCCATTTTACAGACAAAGACATGTGTGAAATTACAGTCAAAAAACCAAGAGTCACCACAAGCCTCATCTCCCTGCTGCACGCTGGTACTCGGAGGACTAACTGGTCCCCACAGGGAAGACAGCTAAGGGATATGACCGGCCTTAAATC
Organism: Eudromia elegans; assembly: GCA_003342815.1. Lineage (NCBI taxonomy): Eukaryota > Metazoa > Chordata > Aves > Tinamiformes > Tinamidae > Eudromia > Eudromia elegans. Next base: position 161,998 of record PTEX01000301.1, on the reverse strand, counting down.
TCTTAAGTGACACAGTCCTAATGGCCACAAAGCCCCAGTCACTTTCACGGCCAAAGCCACTGCTGTCAGTCCAAATTCACCACCAGGATGACGCCGGCTCAATGGGCAAGGCCTGGACACCACCCAGGCCAACGGGAGGGCATCTGTTGACACCAGGAGGACCGAGCCAGCCCACCCCGGCGCTGGGGGACCTCGCAGGACCTCCCTCCTCCTCAACGAGAGGCTCCAGAGGAAGTGGAGAACCTTGGAACGGGTCAGGCCGAGGGATAAAGCTCATGGTTTCACCAGTGCATCAAGAGCCCCCCAAGGAGTCGTGAGCAGGGCCAAAAGGCCCGTTCCTCTTGGCAGGCAGCATTCATGCTTGCAATTCCCCCAGCCCTACGCCCCGGCAGCTCACAGCACGGCCAAGTGCACGGGCCCTGCCAAGGCAAACTTTATTTAACCTGCACTCTGCCAGACTGTCTGCATTCTTCTCGGGCTCGGCCCTGGGGCCAAGGGCTTCTTCCCCCGACCAGCAGAGCATCAGGAATAGAAACACCTACGAGGTGACCCAGCGCAGAAGAACGTGGAGTTGCCACCATGAAGGGACAGGGCTGCGACACGTTGCTTCACCAGCCTGAAACGAGATGCCCAGCCCAGGGTTTTTAGGCACTTTCCAAAAATGAAAGGCCTGGCTGCAAGAGCAAAGGTTCAAGAACAGAGCAAACACAAGGCTGATCCTAGGGCAAACTGGCCATCTATCTAAGCCTGCACCGGGGCTAGATCTGAAGGAACAGTTCACACCTCTTGTATAGCAACGTTCAACATGTCCAGGGCCAAGGCTGACCTTCGCCAGCACCTTCACCAGTAGCATTGGAGGACTAAGTGATTCAGATACATGTAGACATCAAACACACACGTTCACAGCCCTCTGCTCCCAGGCAACACCAATGTGTATATGAAACATGACTAGAAATGGCTTTTTTTGGTCAGATGGCTGATAAGTTACTACTCCTGCTCCGACATTTCATGAAGAAACAGCCTGAAATGAAGGAAAACAAGCTCCTCATTGACCCACGTCCCTTCACTTCAAGCAGGGATCAGAAACAGAGAGGTTCAAACATCGTGATAACACCCAAAACAGACCATGGAGGCTACGGGGCCCTAAGGTCAGCCTGGAGGTGCATAACTTGCCCATGTCGTAAGGGTCTTCTCTTGGAAATAGCTGGGGAATTCAATAGCTGCTAAAAACGAGCCGATTTAATGCCACGGCTTAAGCGGGAACGCCAAGGTCAGCTGAAGGGGCCCCTACTAAGACCAGAGTGGCAGAAATGGCCTGGAAGCAAGAAACAAGGTCCAGGTGCTACATACCTTGGCCTTCCTCTTCCACCTAAAACACCCCAGGCTGCTAAGATGAGACTTGTTATGGTCAAGATGGACTAGGAGGCAACAGTGGAAAACAACCAAGCGTGCAGACCTGAGTTCACCTGGTTCCTGCAAGTTAAGGGCCTTGGGGCTGGAGGATTCCCGTGCAAAGAGCCGCAACGGAGAGGCAGATGTGAGAGCACTCAGATTTGTAAATAGCTACTAGAAACGGGTAAATCTCTGCTCTTCCTGTCCATGAAACTGAGGGTGAGAATTGCCCGGGTCAGGTGCAAAGAGGAACGGTTTGGTTAGTCTGAAAAATCATGGTTAAGAGCTGAAACATGAACAATTCTGCTAAGCCCTAGGGAACTCTTGGTGGAGAAAGGAAACAAAGGGAGAAAACACAGGGGGAAAAACATAAAGCCCCCCATAAATCAAGAAACACGAAGCATCCTTTCAGACGCCTGGCCAAAAACACACACGCAAAATGTAAACTATCCTCTTGCCTTCCTGGAAATGTTCCTTTCCCGCTGCCCTATGAAACGTTTACAACTGCACGGGTGGCGGACGAGGCGTTCCGTGCGCTGAGCCCGCGGCCCCGAAGCCTCGAGCAGCGAGGCTGCGGCCTCAAGTGCAGCATCTCGCTTCCCCAGCACCACTCTGCTTCGGTTTTCCTTCAGCTAGAGCTCCTTGCAACGCTGCGGGGCTCAAGGGCAGGGCGAGAAAGCCGAAGGAACGGCCCCAAGAAAGCCCCTGCTTCTCCACAAAGCATCCCGGCGCTCGACAACATCTTCATCGAGTGTTTATTGAGCCAACTAAGCTCTCAGCGGTGCCCCAGGGAGAGGCCGGGCTGTCTCAGCCAGGTCCTGCTCGGCGCAGATTGCTTCATTAGCCCACTTCAGAGGCAAAATACATAAAAAACACTATTAACCCTTCAGGAGCCAAGCAAAACCGAAGCAAGGAGAGGCTAGCTTTCCTTGCAACCCTTTTCCCCTTCATTTCCTCTCTTGGAAACGGGGAGGTTTTAAATCATGGAAAAACGCTGGCGTGCATCTGACAGCTGAAACAGAGTCAAAAAGGAAGAGAGATGCAGTTAAAATCATGTTGCAATCGTTATCGAAGCCCCGCTCCGTTCAAGCGGCTGCTTTTGGAAGGCCGCTGCTTCTAGAAAAGGGGGAAAATAAAATTGTTTGGGACAGAGATTCAAAGCGCGATCCAAAATTTCCAGGTGCTTGGAGACGACTGAATCGAGCCCCACGTCCAAGTCGATTTTTATTTACTTTACACGCACGGAGCCCTGAAAGCCACTTCTGGTGACATGTCACAGGCCCGCAGTGACTCCTGCTGCCCCTAACAGGCGGAGGGAAAACAACCGAGCTGGGGGAGCGGGAGGGAGATGCCACAAGGTGGTCGGTTGCCCTGCACAGAAACTTGGGTTTTGCCAGCAATTTTGGCACCTGGCCTGATACTGTTTGTTTACAGGCGTGCGGTGGAATTTCTTTGTGGCCTCTGGGATCGTCCCCCACTTCCAGCCCCTGAGAAGCATCCCTGCCTGTTACATAACGGGGATGTAAACGTGCCCACAGCCTCCCTTTTACTCAACGAGACCTTTTTGGGTCATGCAGCCTTCCTCCCGGTGGCCTCCCCATTGCCATCCGGCTGATGGGTGGGAGACGGCCCGTGCTGGCTCCAGCTACGGCTATTCCAGCCATGGAGAAAGGAAATCAGGAAGAGAGGAGGGCGACGGGTACTTCCTGCAAGGCTGGGAGCTCTCCCCCATCCGGAGCAGAGTCTCCAGCAGCTCCCCCTTCTTAGAACCCGAAACACTTCCAGGACTATTCCCCCATCCACCTCATTATCCAGCAGTGTGCAACGGGCACCAGCTGCCCCTGTGTTCGCCAGGCAGCAGCAACGATGCCCCCAAGAGCTCGTGCTCCCAAAGCAGCTTCTGGGATGGTCTCTACCTGCCCCAAGGAGCCAAACTTCCCCCTGGTAGGTGTCCTCAGCTGGTGCTAACCACACGGAGGCCAGGATTTACCTGCACTCAGTCTGCTCTGTGCTTGCGGAGGCCTCACCTTTGAATGAGGGTCCCGAAAAGCAGGTCCAAGACCTTCTGCATGCTGTCCGTGCAGAGCCAGCCCCAGTGATCGGCGAGCAGCAGGCGCAGCAGCTCCAGGGCCAGGTCTGCCAAAGCCGTCTCGGAGTCTGCCAGGAGGAAGAGGAGGGTCACATGAGGACAACGACTCCGAGTCTACGCAAACCTCAGGGAAACCACCCCAGAACTGCTCATTTTTCCTTCCTGCTTTCACCCAAGGACCCAGCCTTGCCCAAAGGGTGCATGAGCCCGGAGTGTGGCTGCTCCGAGCACGGCTTTGGCTTCCACAGGCTGCCATCGTGTGGCCGAGCCACGACCCGGCGCGCAGACGCACGGACCACATCTGCACCCAGCAGATGCAGCAGCCAAGGTAAGAGTCACACGCGCCAACGCAGGGCTGGCCATGCAGACCCAGACACGGCAGCCACGGGTCTGCTGGAGGGACTTAGGTGCTGCTTGGTCCTGCAGCATGTTCCCGTAGCAAAACTAAACTACGTGGCTTTGCTTGTGTTCAAAATAACCTTGCAGTTGCTCTAAGAGGCTGCAGAGGGGGACCTACAATCTGAAAGGGACCGTCAGTCCTCGGACTGGGCCTACAGGTTTGCTATTCCCACTAGTTCCAAGAAATTTTTTGCTGCAGGAATGGCGCTGGGTGCACCAAGGGGAGGATTTACAGTGCACGAGACCCTAGTGCTTCCACGAGCAGCAACACAGGCCAAGGCACGGGGTGAGCAGGGACGAGCTGCGAGCTGAGCTCACCGTCATCAGTGTCCGGATGCGTCTCCTGCTGCCACGCGCCCGGCACATCCGTCTCCCAGTGCGCGCAGGATTCCTCGTCCTCGGGAGCAGCGCCGGGCATCGTCTCCAGCAGCTTCTCCTGCTTCTGGATGAAGGATTCCATAGCAGCCAGCGACAACGAGCCGGAGACCTGCAGGAGCAGCAGCGTTTTAGTGCCAGGGCTGAGCAGACCTGAAGGTCTCGCTGTGCAGGCAGCCCTCCCACCACCAGCTGTACCCAAGGGCATGGGAGCAAAGAGCAGCCACATCCCTCGTGTCCCGGGATTACTCCAAGCACCAAAGGATCGTAACAGGGACCTGAACTTACAGCGCTGCCCTCCCTGAACGCGTACAGGATCCTGTCGTGGGCTTCCCCTGTGCTCAGCACTGGGGTGATCTTGCTGGATGGGAACCTCAGTCTGGACCTGGAGGCGAAAGAGACAGCAGGGTTTGCTCCAGGAGCTCTAAGGATGAGATCTCAGCCGGATTTGGGCTTTTTTATAAAAGCAATTGCCCCCCGCAAATGACCAAGGGCTGGTTATAAAGCACCGCAATCAGAACTCAGCAGCGCTTGCCTCGATTACACGTTTTTGAACAATGGGTTTCCAGGCTCAGCGAGATGAAACACAGGTCTCGATACACACAAACACAGAGAGGGAGCTCTGCATTTGGGGACACATTGTAAAGACGCCTGCTTATCACTAAGGAATGTCCTTTTCAGCCAAGTCTCTTCAAAACTTGTGCTTTTTCAGTTTGTCTTTCAAAATTTAGCAGGATCACTGTGTTTTTTCTTAAAAACATTTCCAAAACTGCCCCGAAATAATGCTGTAAGCAGAAAAAATGCTTGTAACAGTAGTAGCCCAACGCCATCAAACTTATAGCTGTGCTTTGCAGTGACTCACCGCCTATTTAGGTCATTTGAGTGTTTAAGGCTAAAAAACAATCCTCTAAGAGCACTTTTGCTGGCAAATGCCACCATCTCCCAGCTGCCTTGGAAAAACAAAACCCGCCAGCAAGAAAAGCGTCAGTGCCAATTGTTGTAAAAAACAGAGTGTTCCTGGAAAAAAATCTCTTATCTAAATAGGAACTCGAGTACCCTCAGTCGGCTTTCAAACCGACAGCCCAAGAGCAACGTGCTATTTACCACATCTAAAGGGCCAGGTCGTGGAGGAGCTGGGTTGCTCGAGGCAAGCAGGGGAACGGCTCTTACTTGTTCGCCTTCTTCCCGTCCGCCTGGGGCTTTCCATCCACCTCCGACTCGCTCAGATCCTCCGTGGGGCTCTGGGGCTCCGACCTGGGGAACGCCGTCTTCAGGGTGTCCACGATGGCGTTGACGACGATCTGCAAAAGCCAGCGGTGCCTCCGGTGACCTGCACCGAGGGGCGCCACCGGCCTCGCGCCTCCCCGCGTGCCTACCTTGTCTATGCGGGAGACCACGAAGGGCTTCTTGACGAAGGCAATCCTGGCGTCGGTGTTGAGCGCGAGGAACTCCTGCACCTCCTCGCTGTTGGCGATCTCGGGCAGCGCGCACAGTTGCTGCAAGGGGACCCGCCGCCCTGGGCATTGACCGAAGCAGCTTCCCGGCTCCCCTGGCATACGGCACAGCTGGGAAAGGCCGCGTGCCCAGCTGCTCGTCCCACCCGACTGCTTTCCTGCTCTCAGAAACCACAGCTCACGGCCTGGCCACACCAAACTCAGCACCTCTGCTGCCCGCCCTGGCTTTCTGATGCTCCACAATATCCATAACACGGCACGGGGCAGCTCGCTCACCTTCAGGAAAGACTCCAGGAGACTTTTTCTGGCTTCCACCTTATCGCTGTCCATGTTTCCAAAGGGGAGGTCAGGGAACAATTTCTTTGGGCCTTTGATATCTGCAAAAGCAATGCACCCACAATGAAAACGCTGGTTTCTTTCGGATATGTTTAGCACTTCCCGTCCCGCCCGCATGCAAACTACACATTTGCAAATTACAGCAAATTACACTAGCAAAGCTGCAGAACTGCCAAAGCAAGTGGTGCCATCTGAACGGGAGCTGGGATTTCTTTGGAAGCACAGGAATTGGGGAGGAATTGCTCCCTCCACAATAGCAGGGATATGGGCATCGTCACCGACAACCCTGCACGGGCAGAGCGGGATACCCCGGAGCAGGAAATCCTTCATCCCCTCCCTCCTTCCCAGGAAGGGCAAGGCTTCATCGGAGCTCCTCGTATCCAGCTCCCTCCACATCCAGAGGATGTAAGGGGGGTCCACACGGCAGCGGATACGGGATGGAGCAGGGAAAGGGCCTCGGGCAGCAGGGACACGAACTCTTGAGGAGCTTGCGGAGCTCCGGCTTCTCCTCGAGGCGGGTCTGCAGGTTGAGGAACTCCCGGTAGCGGCGGTTCACGGTGTGATAGGCCATTTGCTGGAGGCTCCCCGCGCCCTCACCCTCCAGGGCCGTCTCGTACTGAGGAAGAGGAGCAGCCATTCAGACCCCAAACGACCATGTCACTAATAACCAGGACACTCAGTACTAGCCAAGTGCTGCCACCGCTCCGATCCATCCCTCCCTCCCAAAGAGGCGCCGCGTATCCCAAATGCCACCGTAAAAACCATCCCGACCGAGGGTCCCCCACGGCCAGCCAAGAGAAATCCCCATTCCCAGCAGGAATTCCAGCTCCGCCCGGGAGAGGGAGCGCGCACCTTGACGGTGTAGAGCGTGTAGGGGTGGAAGCCGGTGCCGCTGTGCTCGCGGGCCGTGATGGTGCCCGTGATGCGCAGGTTCTGGATGACCACGGGCCCCTCGGGGCTGCCGAGCGGCTCGAAGCTGAAGGTGCTGGCGGGCGCCGGGGGCGAGGATGAGAGCGGCGGCGGGACGGGCTCCGGGGGACTCTGCGTGGGCACCTCCGAGGGCGCCAGCTCCCTGCCCAGGCACGAGGGTCTCTGCGCCAAGGGCCTCCCGGGCGCGGCGAGCGAGCCCGAGGCCTCGTCCTCCTTCTCCACCACCGCCTCGATGAGGATGTCGGGACAGGGGCTCGGGACGCACGTGGGCTCCGCCGCCTCCTCTGTGTCCCCGTCCTCGGCAAGGGGCTCCTCGGGCGGCTCCGGGACGGGGGCCACCAAGTCCTCGCCGGGGAAGGGGGTGCCCAGCGCGCTTGCGCCCTTCCTTTCCTCTCCGCGGCTCTCCTCCTCCTCGGTGCCGTGCTCATCAGCATCGCCCGGGTCCCCATGAGGCGGAGGTGGCCCCGCGGGGACATCCATGGCAGCACCGGGTGCTCCTCGCCGCCTCCTGCCGCCCGGCGCCCTGCCCAGCGCGGCCACGAGCATGACGTTGATGCAGTCGGGGTCGGCGGCGCGGCGCAGGGCGGGCAGGAGCACGTTGCAGGCGACGAGCTCCACCACCACGAAGCGGCCCGTGCGCGTCTCCAGGTGCGGCCGTGGCACCAGCGCCCGCAGCAGCCGCTCCGTGGCCGCCCGCGCGTACCCCACCTCGGCGGCCGCGCTGC
>PTEX01000301.1:117836-153588 GCA_003342815.1 Eudromia elegans | reverse complement strand
GGCGCGCCCTAACGGGCGGGCGCGGCGCAGCAGCCGCCCCCCAGCCAACACCGAGCGCCCGCCCGGCCGGTCCCCGTCCCGGTCCCTGTCGCGGTCCCCGTCCCGGTGTCGCTGCTGCCGCTTCCTGCGGCGCTTCCTGCTCCGCCCCCGTCGCGGAGAGCGGTGCCAGCCGCCACCGCCACCTGGTGCCAGCGCCAGGCACTGAACGAGGCGCAGCTGGCGGCGGGGTGGGTGGAAAAGCCTCGAACAAGGGGGTCGTTATCAGCAGCGATCCCCTGCACCTGGGTCCCCCAGCTGCTCTCCTTTTCTTTTTGTTGCTTTCCTTTTTTTTTTTATTTCAAACGCCTCCAAAAGGACCGCAGCTTTGAATCCTGAGCTTGCTCGCTCGAGTTTGCACCCCTGTCCCGTGATTGCTCCAATATTTGTGTACTTTCCGTAAATGAGCAAACGGCTAAAAGTTTGCATGCACGGTCTGTGCTGTTTTGCACGTATTTTTTAAAAAGAAAAGGGTTTAGAGGCTTGCAGAGCGCTCCCCTGTGCAGGCCAAAAGGAGCTGGCCTCGTGCAGAACTTTGCATTTGTATTCATATGCAAATTAATTAATTAACTAGTTAACTGGAAGCCACAGCCCCCCCCTCGCTGGCCGAACAAAGGGGTCGTACCTGCGTTGTGGCCGCACGTGCTTCGTCCCCGCGCGGGAGCCGCCCGTGGGGCCGAGGACTCCACGTGGGGCCCAGCCCGGGTAGGTGACACCGTGGAGGGGGGGGGACACGGTGCCGACGCCTCGGGGCTGTCGCCGGGGGAGGGGGATTTCACCTAAACTGCCCCCTTTGCTTGTTTATTTGTTGTATAATTTGTTGTTTTTTTAAGGAAAAAAACCCTTGGAAATTGCTGCCTGTGCAGTGGGTTGGAGTGGGCGGCTCCCAGGGTTTGGAGGGGGGTGTTTTTTCTTCCATGTTTACCCCCAACTTGTTTAAAAAGCACTTGGTTCTGTTCCTTTTATAGTGAGTAACTTAGGGTGCGATTCCTCCCCTTGGGATAGCGTGGGAGCAGCTGTCGGAGCAAGCGGCTTCATCCTGGTGTGGATTTCCATTCCTGGTCCCCCTTGGCAAAGCCTTTTTGCTGGATGTGGTTGGTAGGCCCAAGAAATCCGTCCTTGCTGTCTGAAATGGGGCCGTGGGCCGCATTGCAGGAGCATTTTTGCACATAGTGGTGCTTTGGTAGTAGGGGCTGTGTAAAAAAAGGGGGAAGTAAGTAAATTTATGGATTCAAGTGGGAAGGAGGGTTGGTTTTTGGCATCGTGGGCCCAAATGGTTATCGTGTCTCCGTGTTGGGGGTGATGCTGCCCTACATGGTGGAGGGATGCAGGGCTGGCGGTGGTAGAAGATGCCTTGATGCGATGCTGAGGGTTGACTGGGGCTTTATGGTACCGATTGTGGTTGTGTGATGTGGTCCAGGAGGTCCCTGTGCAGCCCTCCTGTGTTGGGGGAGAGCTTGGGTCTGCAACCCGGGAGAACATGAGGGCGAGAGGTGACACCCAGTGAAGAGCTGGTCGCATAAAGCGCTGCTGGGGACACTACCCCTTCCCCAAACCCTCCCGCTCGGCAGCGTTTAACCCCATCCTGAGTCCGCCCTGGGCCCATTAACCTCCTCCCGAATCCCAGAACGCGGATTGGGAGGGAAGAACTTCCCTGCCTTTGGTGGAAACTCGTCTCTAAATTATTTAACAAGCTGCTTAAGCGGCCCGGCCATTTTGCACGGCGTTCGTCAAGGCTCCATCAGCTCTCCGCTGGGCTGATGTGACAGCCCTCCTTTTATTACGAGCAGCGTATTAATCTCGGAATGGCGCTATTTGTTTTCCTCTCCTGCTTTTATGGCGCTTAAAAGCATGTATCTTCTCCCGAAAATCAATAACTAAAGCTATGAATAATAAAAAACGCTGCGGTGAATGGCTCGTAGGGATCCTATGGATGCAAGTTGCAGCGGTAATGACTCTGTTTGCTATCCATTAAGTATGTGAACTCGGGAGAATTATGCAGATTATAATAGCTGTATCAACATAAGTATGTTGTGCTGATAGACTTTCCTGATTGGATCCACAGGATATAAGCCTGCTAATCCCCTGTGCAGAGGACCTTGATTATATTAGAGTGCTTTGCAGATCTGCAGATAGAAAGTTAAGAAACAATTAAAAAAAGCAACGCTGGCTGTTGCGGGGGGTTTTTATGTTGTGCTCTGCCAGGGCTCCGGTTGCTGCTGGGTTTGTGTTGCTCTTGAAGCCGAGGTGCGTTCGCGGTGTCTTTGCAGAAGCAAAACGAGCTTGGAAGCGTCCCGGTCCTCGTGGTTTATGTGCAAGGAGTGGAATTTAACCCTTGCGAGCCAGGCTCGTGCTCGGGCAGCCGCTTGCTTGCTCTCCGCCTCTGCTGCGCCTTGTGTGACGGGCGACGTGAGTGATGAAGCTGTTGGGTGGAAGCGAGCAGCTTTTGGCGTCGCTGCAAAGGAAGCTCTCGCTGCGCTCCGTGCTTGACACCGTGTTCCTTGTCAGGCAGTTTTGCCTGTAACACAGAGCATGTAAGATGGGCTCATTAGTGTCACCTTGCTGGTAGATGACAGTGCGCTCGGTGGAGTCCAAGTGCCTTCTCGTAGTGCTTGGGCTCTCTGAGGGTTGGGGAAACTGAGGCGCTGTTTGGCCTCCTTGGCCTTGCACTAACCTGTGACGCTGTATGGTGTTTGGTCCCCAGCTTGTGATGAGCTCGGGGGGCTTCCTCAGCCTTTTCTTGCATCATTTTCTGTTGTTTGGTGCAAGGGATGGGAAGGAGGCTGCTGCATGCAAGGACTTGGCAGCAAAAGGTCCCTCTGGGCAGGCCACGTGTGCATGAGGTTTGCAACGTGCTTGATGCCTTGGGCAAAAAGATGAAAGGCCCCCAGGATGTCCCCAGCATCTCTGTTGCCTCCAACTTGCCGCCTTTTGCTGCAGCCCTGGGTTCCTCTGCCCTGGCGTCTCATTAGCAAATAGATTTGTTATTTTCGGGATAACGCCGCGAGTTAATGTGATGTGCACATCGCCAACCCCCCATCTCCCCCCCAACCCCAAACGTGCCGCATGCAGAGCTGGGCGAGTCGCCGTGATGAATGTCACGCAAAAACTCGAGGCGCTAATTGAAGGTGGTTTCAACAGAATATTCAATTAATGTTCGCGGCGCTGCAGACAGTCTGCAAAAGGCACCGTTTCCTCCTGAGGATCTGTGTTACCGTGCAACAAACAGATGAAAATGAGCCGTTTTACGGCCTTCTAATTGAAAGTCGATGCACCGATTTTATTAGAATTTGGGCGGCGGAGGGGGAGCTTGATGCCCTCAGGGTCTAGGGATGAAGATGCTCCCTCGCTGGCCCCATCCAGCCTGGGGTGCAAGTGGCGGATGCCTCTGGTGGGATCTCTGGAGTTGGGGTGTTTCCAGCTTCAGTCTTCACCCTTGGCACCCGTTGCAGCTCCCCAAACGTGGGTGCTGCTGGCGGATGCATCGGTCGCGAGTCGAGGCGTTTTGGGGGCATTGGGTCTAATTTACCTTCCGCCTCCTGCGGTGATGTGGCTGTTTGAACGCGTTATTTACAGCGAGCTCCCGTGCCCGTCTCGCCACGGCGATGGCGTGGCCATAACGGGGATTTACGGTCCCCTCTGACGAGAGCCCGTAAACCAACCGGCTGGATATTCCTTTGTATTCCTGCAGGCCTAATTTGTAACATAAAGCACTTAATAATTGTTATTAATGAACCTGCTGTGGTTGGTATATAGACCCAGCTGGAGAGCACATCTGCTCGCGGGTTTGCAGCAAACTCCTGCATGCCCAAGGAAGCCGGGAGCCCGCGTGGCCGTCCCCCTGGCAGGGTGGTTTTGGGGGCTGAATGGGGTGGACGTGATGGGGACGTGTCCCTTGCAGAGCCCTGGGTACCCTCTGCAGAAGGCAAAATAATATTGGGGAGAATTGCATGACCTGGAAAACGTGCGGGATGCCTCATTCCTGCACGTGAGTTGTCCATGACCTTGAGAGAGGCGTTCATTCCTGGCAAGGCTTTTTGCCTGCAATAAGACTTGTTTGGTGTTCTTTTTGGGATGCAACTGAGGCGTAAAGTGGAGCCGCTCCAAGCGCTTCCACTAGACCCCCGTCTCACGGCGCCGCTCCCGTCGCATCCCGCCTGGAACGGCCGGAATGCAAATGGCAAATTACGGTGGGGCTTCCCAAAGGGAGCCATGCGTGCTTCCCTGCTCCGCCGTGGGGGATTGGAGGCCTTCAGAGGGTTTAATCACGGGAGCATCTCGTGATTCCCAGCGCCGCGCTTTGTCCGCGGCCGTCGAGACGAGGCAGCGCTTTGAAGCGTCGCGAGCGGATCTTTACCCGGCGAATATTTTGCATAATTGCTTTCTGACAAGGCCTTAAAACGCTCTTTAGAGTTACACGGCTCGCGCGTTTAATTTATGCCTGTACTCCTAAGCATAACTTTGTTATATGAAAGCGTTATTTACGGCGCCGGCTTAGATCTATTGTGTGTCGGGGGGTAGCGCTGCGATAATGGAGATGTATTGCTGGTTGTGGCAAGGAGCTATAAAAGAAACGGGCCGGTGTTTCACTGCGGTGATGGACTTAATTTTTGAATGTGAGCTCTGGCAGAGATGGGGAGTGATGTGATCTGATAGTCAATATTTTGGGAGGCAATCGTGCTGGGACTGGTAAGCCGTGCTGGGATTTGGTGTTGGCCACTTGCTGCCTTGTTTCTCTTAAATACAACTCTTGAGTTGAGTTAAAACTTAACTCTAGCAAAATACCCCATATGACGCCTAATAGGATAGGACTTAGCCTGGCGGAGAGGCAGAAATCTGTATTTTGATGCCATTTTGATTCTTCTTGAGGATTTCGAGTGTTTTTGCCGAGTGGAGAAGGTGACTCTCAAGAGCGGGAGCTTTCGCGGAGGGTTTTGGCTCTTGTGTTTCCTTTGTTTGTGCTTCAACGGGAGGGAAACGGTAATTTCAAAGCCCTGCTAAGGAATTAAACCTTTCGGATGGAAACATGTTTTTGCATTAGGCTCGCGTTTTGCTTGACAAAGCGTAAGAGGAAACGACGGGGGAAAACAAGAAGGCTGAAGTTGTTTCCCAACCAAGAATGTAAATGCTGCATTCAGAGAACTGTCAAAGCGGGTTGATTTGAAGTTGTTGGGTGGGATTTTTTTTTTGTTGTTGTTGTTGTTGTTTTTCTTCCATTTCCTCCTCTGTGAAATGGGATTTCGGCAGAAAAAGCCCTGGCTCCGTGAAGGGTTGAGTTGTGATAAATATAATTTCTCATGAGGAGGAGGGAAAAAGGTCTCCCCCTCCAGCCTTTTCCAGCCGGAGCAGCAACTTACCCATGCTGGGATGGGTTTATTCCTTCTCTCCGTGTGTTTCCATGTAAGTGAGACAGCCCCGAAGCTCGGAGAGGAATCAAAACAGCCTTGGGTACTTCAAAGGCCGTGAGTTGCTCTAGTCCACAGTGTTAGATGTCCTGTGCGACGGATGCGGCGTGTGATGTGACCCCGTTCCAGGTGCCTCCTGCCTTTTCCAAAGGCCTTGAAAAGAGCCCTGGGAGAGCGAACTCGACTCGGGCTTAAACTGCCTCCCTCCGACAGCCTTTTTTCCCTCGGAAAACGCAGGGGATGGGGAAATACTGAAGTCGGAGCCAGATGAAATAAGGGGACGCCGGAGGAGAGCTGCAAAACTACAGGCAGGCCAAGCGGCATCAAAATAGAGTAAAACGGTAAACGGGGAATAGGAAAGGTCGATATGAACTGGTGCGTTGGACCTAAAATTGGCAGCTCCTGCCCTGCTTGCCAACCCTCTGTGCTTCTGTGCATTGAGGATTACAGCAAGGCCCCTTGGAAAGGGGAGGAACCTGGTGTTAGTCTTGGCTTTTTGCTTCACATTTAAAGATTATTTCTTCCAACTGCTATCGCTTAATATCTTTTGCTGGAAAGAGGAGGGGGAAAAAAAAAAAGGAAAAAACTTAGAGCAAATCCCCAAGGTCAAAGCAGTCTCGTCTTTATATGGATTGCAATAAATTACTCGAAGTCTATTCACGGGACGGGGAAGACCTTTTTATGTGGAAGGGATCATTACGGAGCTGCCAGGTCGTTAATTACGCTCGCTTCTGCTGCTTGCCATGTGAGTCATCCTCGTGAAGCTCGCGGCGAGGGAGGATGCAGTAAAAAAAAGTGCATTAAAATGCTCCGGATGTCCTTCGCTCCCATCTGCGCATCGGTCAGGTTCCGAAAGGGCCCTGCCCGTTTAAATCCATCTATTTTTTACTGGTGTGGCCGGGGCTGTAAGGAATGGTTAGGGTCATGGCAGGGTGGTGCATTGGTGCAGGTGGAAGCTCTTTGCTCCGCTTGCAGCTCCCTTGGGATGCGCTGCGGCAAGGCAGGTGCAGGGATTTAATTCCCCAAGGCAAATCCATCCCAGATTGGCCTCCCGAGGGACGAGTTGACTCCAAATCTGTCGCTTCGTGCCCCCTGTAGAGCCTGGAGCTGGAGGGAGGCTGTGACGTGCCGGTGCTGCGGGACAAATCCGAATGCACCGCGTCTGATTGCAAGCGGAACGGCTCCGCTCTGAAGACTCGGGCTCCTCGCAGCCTAATTACAACTTGCCTGGCGCGCTGGTTACGGCGAGCAACGAAGATATAATCACGGCTCTTATTTGTCCTCCTCGGCTCCAGCCGCTAGAGCGATCCCTTCTGCAGAGCCCTGCCGGTTTCACGGCTCTTAACGCGGCCCCGCCGCTCCCGGCCCTGCTTCCGAAGGCTCCCGACGAGGAGCCGCGCCCCGGATTGGCCGTGAGAGCAGCCCATTTCCCGCGTGAAATCGGGAAGATGGTGGTGGGTGTTTTTTTCTCGCGGAGCCGCCTGATTGCGTGTTTGTTTGAGGTGGCGGTGCATGTTGTGCCTCCCTTTCATTAGGGAGGCTCGGCGATGGCGCTGTTATTAACTAACGACGGCACTCACGGCATATAAACATGATTCCGCAGAGACACTCCAAGGAGCACTCGAAGGCACAGGGGAGGGAGGTGGGGGAGCAAGAAGGATGCTCTGCTGCTTGCTCTTTATTTTTCATCCCTTTCCTCCCTCCAGTGGAGGGAAGATCGGGAAGAGGTTTTGGACTAGATTAGACACAGAGGAGCTGCGTTTGTGTCCTGAAATCCCCTTCCAGCTGATGGGGAGCCTTGTAAAATGGCTAGTGGCTTTTTGAGAGCTCGGGGGCTTGTGCCAGGCGAGCAGGTTGTTTGATAAAGCAGAGGCTGAAATGCAAATCCTTGGGTGTCCCAATGCCCCAGCCGTGCGGTCTCCTTCGTGCCCTGCATAGTGGGATGCGTTGGGCTCCCAGCAGGTCCCTTCCAATCCCGTCACTGCTGATAGAAATAATAATTGAGTGTGCTGCCTCTTGTTAACGTCGGTGCATGTGAAATGGGCTGGAGGGGGGATCTGTCTAGAGGGATGGAGCTGGCGACGTCGCTCGTAGCCAAACTGCCCCTTCTAGGGTCCTCTTCCCAGGGAGTTAATGCTCTGCCGAGTGATAATTGTTCCGGCTAAAAATTTCCATACTGTAGGCTTGCCTCGGGCTATGTGAAATTGGGCTAGGAGGATTTTTTTCTTATTATTTTCCACTTAAGAAAAATAAGTTTCAGCAGCGCCGAAGAGATGCGGTCCCTCCATGAGGTGGAGGCAGAGACTTGGAGTGTGGCAGGGGGACGGGAAGGCCGGGATTCGGTGATGGGAAGGAGCAAGGGGGAAGGATGGGGCTGGTGGGAGGCGACTGTCTCATGTCATTACCAGCAGCTCCATAAACGGGAGATGCTGCCGTGGCTGTAATAGCTGCCGTCTCGTTCATCCCCATATGGACCGCTTGGTTAATGCGGCTCTCCTGGCTGGAGAGAGAGGGAATGTTCATGAGAGATGGTTAAAAGAGCTTGATTAAAGGTAGGGCAATTTAGGAAATAGCAGAAGGCTCCTCGTTCAGCCTTAATTTGGCTGTTTGCATGGCTGCGTTCGCCGCGCTTGCTCGGAAGGATGTAATTGGGTGGTGGTTTCTCTCTGGGAGCCCTTTTGCTCTTCCACGTCTCCCTGTCTTCTGCTTTGCCTCCATCCTACGTGCAGCAGCCACCAAGAAGAGCTGCCTGCAACGGGAAGGCTGGAGAAGACCTCGTACCCTCATGCAATAAGTCCACCAAGCTGGCTTGGAGTGTCCAAAACCTGCTTTGCTTTTTGCCCTGAAGCTGCAAAAAAATGCAGCACCTTAAGCCCAAATGTGCCTGAACTTCCCCGTTTTTTGGTGGGGAATGGCAGCACGCTGGGCCTGTCCCCTCTGCAAAGGGTGGGATGCAGTGGAGGTCCCCATGCCCAAACCCAAGGAGGGAGGTGGCACGGAGGCCTCTGCACGTGTGCCAGCTGATTAGAAAGCAGAAGAATGGCAAGGGAAAATGGAAATGGGAAGGAGCTTGACAGCCCATGGAGAGGTATTTCAGCTGCAACACAAAACATTTGGTGGTAATTATAGAATAACCTTCATTTAAATGCAAATAAGCCTGTAATTAAGATAAGGGCTCTGTCGTTTGCCAATGTTCCTCCTTCCCTTCCGTGCCAGGCAGCGGTTCCGAGATGCTCCCCACATTATCAGGGGGGCCCAAGGGCCCATAGGGGCAGGGGTGATGGGATGGGTGTTAGAGGAGATGACTTGGGTGCTTCCTGCCTGTCCCACCGAGCGGAATTGTGTCCATGGGGTGGGAGATTGGGTAGAAATTGGGTAGGAAAATGGGGGGTGTTGACCATAGCAGCTGAAATGAGGGTTATCCCTCCCAAACCAGAGCATCTCTGCAGTCCCAAGGCCTGGAGTTGTTCCATCCTGGACACAGGAGTGTTGTGGAGGCTGGAGAAGCTGCAGTGGATGCCTCGAGTGCTGGGAAAAGCAGCATGGAGCTCCTGCAGGACCTGGCTTGGAGCCCTCACGGCAAGGCCAGGCACAGGGATGGATCTCCTCCTGGCTGTGTTCCCACTAGGAATAGCTGCTGCTGTCTGGATCCATAGCCTCGCAATCAGGAAGGGATGATGCTCTTCCCAATCCAGCTTCCATCTGCATTGCAGATTCCCATGGAAATGCTGCCTGGTTTGCTCATGTGTTCTCTTTCTCTTACCCTCCTTCCTTCTCCGGAGGCTTCTGCGGGTGTCGGGATGCAGGGAAAATCACCAGACGCTGGGATGCCCCAGTGCTGTGCGCACAGGGATGCCTCCGGGCACGGGGACTGTCTGGAGCCGGGTTTGGGAATTGCAGAGCTGACGATGGGCCAGGCTTGGTCCAGGCTTCTGGGCATGGAGAGGGAAAAGGGGAGATGTGAACGGAGCCAGAAGCAGCTGGATTGTGCTGCGGTGAAACGCATCCCTGCAGACATCTCTGGGAAGGGTGTCCATAGGGAAGGGCATCCGTATCCCGCAAGGCTCCAGGTTGCAAGGATCAAAAGTGCAGCTCTTGAACGAGTTGCTATTGGGGTGGGAGCTGGGGCCATGTAGCTCATGCGGTCCCTGACCCGGGAGGACCTGGTTAAAGAGCAAGATGTATCCACAGGCCCTGGGGCTTCCCAGGAAACAGGCCAAAGGAGGGGAAAAAAGGGAAGAGCGATTGACTGGGGAACGTGTTCTTGAGTATACAAACTGTGTCAATATAAGTCTGCTTTTAATATTTAATGCCGGCCTCTGAATAATTCATCTGAGCGTACAGCTCGCTGGTGACCTCGGCGGCGATGCCGAGGGCTTTGGCGGGTGCGGGAAGCACGTGGATTGGGGATAAACGCCTGGAACGGGGCGAACGAGCGCTGGGGGAGAGCGCCCTGTGCCTCTTCGCTCTGCCCACGAGGTGGCAGCCGGGCCCCACGCAGGTGTCCCCACCTGAGCATCCGTGGGGCTCGGGTGCCCGGTGGTGCTGCTGGACCCGGCGCGGGATCCGCGTTGGATTTCGGGGCGGAAAATGGACCCGTCTGGAGCGGGCACCCGGGGCTCTATTCTTGCATTGTGCATCCCTAAAGCAAGGGGGGGCGGGAGCGATAACTAGGCTTGGAAAGGCCAAGACGGTGGGCATCTCGTCCTCAGTGAGATGCCGATGGCTGGGGACAGAAAAGCTCTCTGTGTTGGGTGCCCCGGGGGAGGCTTTGCTGGTGGTGGCACCGTTTTTGCCACTGTGTAATTGCACTCCCTGCTAGTGCCGAGGTCTGTGCTGCATTCCTGGTGCTCTATCGATTGCTGTCCCTTGCAGCACTTCATTTTCTCCATTTCCTCCAAATCCGAGCGGCTGAGATGTCTCCCCCCACCCTTCTCTCCTCCCTGCCCCTCTGAAATCCCCTTGCAGGTTTATTTGTCATTTCCCCTGTGTGAAATCTTCCCTAAAGCTGAAAACAGCAATGAAAGGACCCCACTGCACAAAGGAGCCACCCAAGGGGGTGCAGGCGGGAGGCCCAGAGCCTCCTCACCTTCATGGTGTCCCCCCAGCCACGGACAGGACAGTGGCACATGGTGGACCTGGACCTGTTGCCTCAGTGCCCTGTGTGGGTGGATGTTGGTGTCCTGGTGTTTTCCAACCACTTGGTGCTTCCAAGTGGTTGGGGAAGACCTCTCCATGCCTCCTCCATGGCCTAGGGAGATGGTCGGTGCTTGGTGGGGTTTCCCATTTTGGAGTGAAGACTCTGTGTTGAGACGCCGATGAAAATAAGTGGGGCCTGTTGGAGAAATGCTCTTGTGAGGGTGCATATTCTTGCTCTTGTACCATTTTTCCTAACTCTGATAGGAAATGTTGTTGGAGGACAAGGTACCCTCCTCTCCGTGGTGCAGCGAGGACATGGGCTGTGCTCCTTGGTCCTACGAGATGACTCTGGCTCTGTCGGTGGGAGCGATCTAATAACGTCGCGATTCCTTTTCTGCATTTCAATTCAGTCTCGTGGCCCCAAGCTGCTTTAATATCAGTTATCTGAGTGTTTGTGCACAAGGTGATGAGGACAAAACGGAAAGCGGGTGGGAAGGACCTTGTTTTTACCTTCTGGGTGTGGTGTGAGCTTTCCAGTCCTGTGATGTCATGGCATCTGCTTATGGAGGGGCTTCGATTGGCCTTAACTTGGCTTGGGGTAGGTGTCCCGCTTGAAATGTTCCTGCCTGATGGCAGGAGGACATGGATTGAATGGCTGCTGCTGCTTATTTATGCCTAATAAAGTCTGTCTCGAGCCATGTTGGGCATGGGAGAGGGTTGATGGTGTTTCTGGTGGCCCCAGCCATGGGATGCAGGAGGCTTGGCCAACTCCTTGAGTTACAACAGCAGGAACGAGCCAACAGGCCACCTTTTTTGAGGGGATTTTGAGGGGGTTTGCTGGCAAGGCCAGCAAGCAAGAAGGATTTCAGACCTATTTGTATTCTTCCAGAGCTGCCGTTTGCAGCCAAATCATGAGATTTGGATGCTGAGAGGAACCCGGAGTTGCCATAACAACTGACAAACTATAATTAGGCAAAGAGGTGACGAAGAGGGGCCCAAAGAGCAAGCGAGGAAGGGGGCCCCCTCCAAGGGGCCCCTTGGGAGGTGGGGAGATGAGAGAGGGCTCAAGAAGCCTGGGATGGGAGATATCTCTCCATTCGGTCCCTAGGCCCTCCTTGAAGCCATGCCACTGCTAGGTTTTCCAATGTCTCCTCTTCCATTTCCTGATGGGCACTGAAGTGGAAGATGCGGATGGTGAGGCTTCTAGGGGACCCATTGAGTATTGGGCATGGATGGAGCCTGATGGTTGGACTAGTTGGGTGGCCACTCATTGTGGGATGGACCAAGCTCTCCTCAATGCAAAAAGCAAAACTTCATCCACGCTAGGTCAAGCAGATGGATTCAGTACATCCTAGAATTTAATTTAAAGGAATTAGCTTCTCTGGCAGGGGCGAGTGGCCTGGTCTTGGCCACAGGAGATGCTGCATGTGAGGTTCCTGGTGCATCCCATGGGCTCCCATGGCTCTGCCATGCACACGGTCGTGCTCAGGGCTTCATGGAAAACTGCTGCTCTTCGGTCTGGAAGTCGCCGTTACCAGAGCTACAAAAGAGGAAGCAGAAACTGCTGCTCTTGTGCTGAGGGACAAAAAAATCCCCTGGCAATTTAGGTCAGCGCTAAGTAGGAAAGTCCTTTCAGGGGCTCTGGGGCACAACTCCGAGTGCTGCTTTTCTGCCTTCTCTCAGCTCCTCGTCTTGCAGCGTGTCCTGGTACGAGCTGCTGCTTCTCTGCATCCCGGTTCTGCCCGTGAAGAGAGTGCTAGCAATAAATACATAAAATAAAAATAGATAGGGGTGCTTTTAGCTGCTGAAAGGCCCTGAGTGCTGCTGGCAAGGCTGCTGCCCCCTTCCCTTGTGCGTGTCCCTTGAGGACGCTGTTCTTCTGCTTGCAGGGCGGGCGAAGCAGGGGGAGATGCTGAGAGGCAGCAGCGTCCACGTGGAGGGAAGGGGGGAAAAAAAAAGGGAAAAAAAAAAAAAAAAAAAAAAGAAAATACCCATGGAAGACCTCGCAGGCAATATAGAACAAAAAGAAATTATAATATGTCTGGAATACAATAGGAGTGAAATCTCCTGGCAGCAAACATCCGTGCACTTGACTGCCAAGAAAAAAGGACCTTACAGAAGATGAGACATGAAAGGAATTCCTGCACAAAAACCCCCGAAAAGTCGGAACACAATAGTGTGTGTTTCGGGCGTATGAAAAGGAAGTGCGACAGTAATACTAAGGAGACAAGATACTCCAACAGAGCCGGGGAGAGGAGAAACTCAATCAGCAGTGACACAGGCTGCACGGGGGAGGCAGCTCTTTGAATGGATCGCAGTCCTTTTTTATACGTATAGAAAACAATCCTATTTATTTTTTTTTTTCCCCTGGGAATTAATCTCTCTCCATTTTTCTGGGCTTGTTCAGGAACTAGGGAGCGTATGAATAATGCAGGGATGGGACCAGGAGGATACAAGGGGCTGTGCATGCCTGGGAGCGCGCAGCGTCGATTACGATATTACACGAGGATCCTCAGCAGGAGCCCATGAGGAGCTGGGGGCTCCAGAGGGAAACCTGCACCCGTGCAAGGAATTCCTCATAGGAATTTCTCAGTATTCCGAGGCAGCTGAAGTGCTCAGGGCTGTTTTCCCTGCCCTGTCCTTGAAGGGTACATGAGCTCCGAGAGGGAGAGCGGGACTTTGATGGCTCTGGGCGAGAGGCTCAGCTCCTCTTTAATAGGTTGTTCTCGCCGTCGGAGATCAGAGAAGTGGCCCCCGCTGACCGCGGATGTTATTTTTAATGATGTCCTGTAACGAAAAGCCTCCTGCCGTCCGTCCCCTTCAGATCCAGAGCCTCTCAAGGACCGCTCGGGACATATGGGTTGAAATGCTGCAGCACGCCGGGAAGGACTGGAGTCTTTATGGAGCATCGAGCCTGGGAAAAAGCTGGAAATTCTCCAGGAAGCCCCTGGCATGACGGACCTCTGCCTGATTCATCTGCCTGTTGGCTTTGCTTACCTGCCCTAATGCTTTTTTATTATGGGGCTGCCATAAAAAGCGCTCATTAGCCGGTGTTGATTTTCTTGTATTAATGTTGCTTCACCACGAGCTTAATCCATCTTCCGTGACGGACGACCCTATTCCCGGTGGGGAGTGGATCCCTTTGGTAAATTAGCTGTATGGATTGGAGACAGAGCTTGTGGATGCCACCCCCCTGGGCACCCAGGTGGGAGGGCTCATGTCATGGGACGTTTCTTTTTGCAATTTGCCAACATTTCGCTTTGCAATCGGTCCTGATGCAGCCGGTCGTGGTGCAGGGGTCCCAATGGGACCCCGAGCTCCATGAGGATGCGTTTGCAGCATCCCTTGGAGCAAAAGTGCTGGGACTCGGATGAGGCTCGGGAATGGGCTGGTTTTCCTGCCGGCGGCTCCCTGGTTGCTGCAGCCCTGTCAGCCGGGTAATGACTTTGCTTCTCCCTGCCGGGCCGCATGTGGCAGCGGGGCTGGAGGTGAAAGGCCCCCGTTCCCATTACCGATCCAATTTCCTGGACTTTTACCAGGTAGATGGGAATTGCCGGAGCGGAACAGCCTGACGGGCCATTGAGCCCGGCGTCTCCTCTCGGAGAGCAAGCTAGTGTTTGGCCTATAATTAAAAGCCTTTGTGTTGGTTGGCTTGTAATTCAATATTGCACCGCCGCGTACACGTATCGTCCAAGGGAGAACAGGCTCTGACCTCTGCAAGGATGGCAGCGAGCCCATGGTGGGACCCCCGCCTTATTGCTTCACTTAGGAAGGAGATTTTGCTTTTTCCATCGGTTTGGAGGAGAGGACCGCGGTGGAGAGCATCAAAAGGAGAACTTTGCAGCTCTCGCGTTGCTTTGGTCTCTGCCAACAGCAGAGAGAACCTCTGAAAATGGGTCAATGGGACCGAAAAGCTGCTGAAAATGTTGGGTGGACCCTTGAGCAAGGGTGTGGGCAGAGCAGAGGGTTGACGCAGCCCCGGGGCCGTATCCAGCATCCCTCTCAGTGGGGCTGTACTTAAGCCTGATTAATTTGCCCACCTGAGCAGTTTTCCCCTCTAATTGACTGCACCTACAAGAAAACCAACCTGTGCCAATCAATAGAGAAATAATTTTGCAAATTGTGACCATAAATCATTTGGGTCTGGTGCACGCGCGCTCGGGTTGGTTAATGAATAAACCCGGGGATCAATTTTCTTTATTAAAACACAATTGTTTCATGTGTTGTTACTTTGGGCAGGACTGCAGTCGCTCGCTTACTGCGCACTTATTGCACCGAGAGGGGATGGGGAGCGAGCGGAGACCTCCTTGGTCTCGATGTTTTATTCCAGCAGGAGCAATAGCGGGTCCAGCCTTGCAAACGGGCATCCAAACTGCTGCCTTATGAATACGATGGGTAAAAATCAGTTTATTGCTCCATCAAGAGCAGGAGAAACTGAGGGCTCCTTGGTCTTCTGATTTACAGCCCCTCCGGCAAGGAGCAGACGTGCGATAACTTTGCTGGGGCTTGAAGCGCCTGGTTAGGGAGTCCCATCATTTTATTGATTTTTTTTTTTTCTTTTTTTCCGAATAGGACAAATGAACAAATAACAGTGGAACAATAAAAGCGGGAGGATAAATAATCCCGCGTTGCGGAATGCAAGGCAGGCGCGCGCCCGGAGAAGGTCAAGTTTTTAAATCTAAACTGGAGCTAAGTAAAATATTGGCCTAACTAACTGGGTTCCCGAGCTCATAAAATGTTGCTAGTGCTGGATGTCGGCTGGAATATATCTCGGCGTTGGTGAGATGGGGACGCTGGTGCTTTCCTTGCTCTCCTCTCCCCAGGGAAAGGCTCCAGGGGCGCAGGGAGCAGGCGAACGGAGCCCGTCAAGTGGCTTGTTTTGCTCCCCGCTGGCAGGGCCGAGCCGGGGAGGTCGCTGAGGTTAAGAGCGTGGGCAGAAGCAAAGCCACGAGCACGCTTCGGGGGGGCCGTGCTTGGATTCCTCGGCAGCCGTTGGGATAGCGCTTGGGATGCGCGGAGCGCTGGCCTCTCTAGCAGAGCTGCAATGTCCTCCTATGGTGTGGGAGCTGATGGACCCTGTTTGGATCCATGCTTGTGGTTTCTCCCTAGGGTTTCTCTCCAGCTTGGACCAGCTAGGAAGCCTGGGATGCTGTTGCAGACCACGTCTTCCCGCTGGGTCTCCAATGATGGGATAAGCCCGAGGGTTTCAGGCGGCTTCCGTGTAGCACTCTTGCTTCCCTGGGGAATTCCGTCCTCCCTCCATGGCATCACTGCGAGGCAGCGTGTCCTCTTGGCGTTCTTTGTATGGCGTTTCTCTTGGGCACAGAGGGTTTTTATTTATTGAAAAGGTAATGGGGAAAATAAATGCAAAATCTGTCGGTGTTTATTTGCTTACACTAAACTCTTTCAAGGGCTGGTTTGGAAAGATGAGCATGATGGAGCAGGGCCTGGCCATGTAGCTGGTGTCATCAGCATGGATTTGTCCCTCTTATCCAACAACAGGAGGGGCTTAAATAAGCTAATAATGAGGAGCAAAGCCTCAAAGGGTCCTCCTTGGAATGCAGATCCCAGGTTCTCGGCTTTCCCTGGATCTTGCTCTGGAGAGGTCGGCCGCCTATGCCAGCGGCTCCGTCTCCTCCCTGCGCTCCCTGTGCGCTCCATAAATCACGGAGTTTGCCCAAGCCTCCCTCCGTCCCCACCCAAACGCAAACATCGCCCGTCGCCGCCACCTTGCAACTCGCCGCGCTGCTCCCTGTGACAATCAATTACCCTCCGGAGATGAAATTATTGTTTAATGGCTTTTGGAACAGGCTCCTGCTCTGACATTCATCACAATCAATAATGCATCAGCGGGGACAAAAGAAATTACCTGCCTCCTGCTAAGTGAGAGAGGCCATTTGTATGCGGCAGGGCTGGGCTAGCAGCACGTCTAGGTGCATCCAGCAGGCAGGAGCGATGCTACTGCTGCAAGGGCTGGAGATCTAGTCCTGCTGCGTCCTGCACTGTGTGCAGCAGAGCGTGTCTGCAAGAGGAGGGGCATGATTGATGCCCCCGTGATGTGTTTCCAACCCCCTCGCATCCCTATGAGGCCGCCTGGTTCCTACGTCTTCTGCAGGAGCACCACGAGGTCCTGTGGTCGACCAGGAAAAAGCTGCTCCTGGGGCTGCCGTCCTTGGTTTTCCTTCCGAGGCTCCTGAGCGGGCGATGCTCGTGCCTCCGAGCGTCTCGCGGTGATTAGGGAGCGTCGTCCTTGGAGCGGCCGTCCCAATTAGCGATTAAGTGGGGATGCTCGTCAGCTCGAGCGGCGCGGGCGTTGGAGCCACTTGATTGCTGCTGTTTGTTTTTGCTCTCTCTGCTGCTGCTCTAATGGGCCCTAAATAGAGCTCCGGGAGGCCGGAATCGGATGGGGATGGGTAAACAAGACCAGGTGTATCTAGTAGGATGTGCCAGGAAGCACCTGAGCTTCCTGCAAGGGTTTGGGCAAGGAGAAGCCCCAGTTCTTCCCCTCATCCTATCCTCTATCTCTTGGGAAGAGATGCAATTTGCTTATTGGCATGTGCTTAATTAAATGCCAACATTTCCTAAGGATCAGGGTTCCTGGGCAGCACTGAGAGCATCTTGAGCAGGTAGATGCTGAGCATGGCCAAGAGCGGAGGAGAGGGGACAAGATTCCCCACGTGGGCACCGCGTTTAGCTCCAATCCAACACGGCGTTCCCCTCCATTGGCCAAGGTCTGCGCCCTCACGGGGCCGTCGCAATGCCAGTCCTGCCCCCTTCCCTCCCCTCATGATATTTCATCAACTCCACAAACTTTGCCCGTTCTATTGATTGACTGAGGGTGATAGAGCCATTGCATCTGTGCTGCCTTCTTTGTGGTGCTCGGCCCTCGTTTTTCCCCGGGATCATCAAAGGAATTTTTAACTGTCATCCGCACGCCGCCTATTTGCTGCTAATAATCAATATTGATTTTCTCGGAGTGCCATATATCTCCATGCCAGGCCTTATTTGTTGGGAGATTAGAATCTTGATGAGCTTATAATAAAAAGCACATTTTCCCTATGTGTGTGCGCACGCACGAGGATCTTGTTAAGATAATTATCTTGCTTTGCTGGCAGAAAACTTGAGTCAAGCCCTGCAGCTGCACAAAGAGAAATCCAGCGCCGGCCGTTTCGCTCTTGCTTTTAAGGTCGACTCTCATAAATTGTGGGAGGGAGAAAACGGCTGGTGTTGGGGAGCCGGAGCCGTCTTGGTGGGGTGTCAGCTGCTGGACCTGGCTCTGTGAAGGCTCCTCGTTGGCACTTTGGGCATCGCTGATGTTGAAGCCTGTTGGGTTATAGGTGTGTGTTTGGCATCGTTGGGTTGTACCCAAGAGCTGAGCTGCTCTTGCAATAATGGGCCGCGTTTCGGTGCATTCTGCACGATTTGGAGTCTTTGTGTGACAGCTGAAAGATCTGGATGGTTTTCCAAGGCATTTGGGCTGAGCTGTTGCCTTGGCCAAGCCGGGCGCGCTGTTAGAGGAGCATCCAAGCGCGTCTCGTGGCCGCGCTTAATCCGCGGGCACCTCGGGGCCGGGCGAGACTTAAACTCCCTTCTAAGCAATAAACACAAGGCACTTACACCGTGCTGAATATGCAGCTAACATGTTTTGCACAGCGTTATCTGCCTAAGTAATAAATTGTATTCTTGCGCTGGTTTTACTTCAGGGACCTTAAAGCTTATTCCTGTTTTTGGCCAGAATATCCTGCCAAAGGATTGGACCGGAGACGAGCTCCGGTTCCTTAAGCAGGGAAGGAGAAGGCTGTGGTGTAATAAGGTTTTGTATTAAGGGCAGAGAGCAGAGATAACGTTAAAACAAAAGGCGACTGAATGGCGCTGAAAAGGTCCTTAAGAAAATGCAAGGTTTTGCCCAAACTCTTGGAAGAAGTCGATTTTCCTATTTTTTTGACCGAGAACTGCCAGATAAGATGCTTCAAATCGGCTTATTGAATTACAGAAATGCCAGCGTTTGGAAGCGGGCTGCTCTGCTTTGAAGTGAAGTGCTGAGATTTTTCATTTTGACATTTCCCGATGGGTGTTTTTTGGGGAACTTTCCACACACCTGGTAAAAGTGAGACAGGAGCAGGGGAGGGGGCAAGTACCAAACAGAGCAGTGCTAACCTGGCAGAAGTGCTGAACGGGTGGAAAAAGCCATTTTCTGGGTAATTCTCATTAAAACCGAGGTGTCCGGCTCCAACTTGGCCCCCCATCCCTGACTACTTCTACTAGTCAGATGCCATCGCTTTTTACCCCAACATCTTTTGCAAAATGTAGATTAACAGCAGAGAGGGGCTTGGAACAGGGAGGTTTTTTTTTTTTTTTTCCCCATCTCCCTTTTCCACTTGAAATTTCATGTTTATTGAACTTAACTCCCAAAGGGGAGGAAAGAAAAAAATTGCTTTTTATATAAAAACGTTGTCTCCTCTGGAGTTTGCTGCGAGGGGGATTTCTGGGCGAGAAATTGATAAATATTCTCCGTTCTGCACAATTCAATTTGGAGTTAAGCAGGGATAATAAAGTGGTTGCTGCTCGGGCCGGAAAGAGCTGACGCAGGAGGGAGGGAGGTGAATTGCTCTGGTCGCTCATGGGCTTTCCCAGCGTCTTGTCCTTGGTGCTGGATGGTGGGAGCGGAGCCCAAAGCACCTTAGGATGCAGGGAAGGATGCGGGGATGTGTTTTCTGGAGCAGCCTGAAGAGGGGGGGTCTGTGTGCGGAGACAGCCCGTGGGTTGGGATCGGCACCGGAAAGCACCTGGGAATTAAAATATATGTAAAATTAAATAAATGAAGGAGGCATAAATAGAACCGGAGGAGCGAGGCAATAGAAAACATCAAAAGCAAGGGAAGGCAGCGGAAGAGCAAGGCGAGTTTTGCTGATGTGGCTCTTGGCGCGCGTCCCGCTCGGCTCTCCCGCTCCGGAGGGGGATGCGGAGCTGGGGATGCTCCGTATGGAAACGGTCCATCCCAAGGGTCTCGGTGCACGTGAAAGCCCTGTGAATGCACATGAATGCCCCCCAGCGCTGCTCGTTACGCAGCCACTAATTGTGTGCCGCGTCCGGAATGCCGGAGCGGGAAGACACCTGGATAGTTGGGTGCAGAAGGTACTGGGTGGGCGAGATGCTGAACCGAGCCTGGTGGTCCCATATGGGCCATGAGGAGGGAGATGCTCGGCGCTGGGAGATGCTTCCTCCTCTCCTCCTCTTCCTCCTCCTCTTCCCTATGGAACAGCAGCTCTCCGGTGCTTTTCCCTTGCGACATCCCTCTGCACATCCCGAAGCTGGAGGACATCCCTGCTGCCATCTCTTCCCATTCCTGTTGGGTTGGTTCTGCCCCCGGATTCCCCGGCACTCGTTGATTCCAGGGCGTTTTCCCGAGTTCTCCACAATTCCGAGTCCGTTTCCCAATGCCTCTCTGTGCGATGGGTAGTAGAGGCGAGTGCCGCTCTCGCGCCGAGTGCGTTGGCAAAGGGGCGATTCATCAGAGCCGTTTTTATCCTCATTAAGGCAAATTAAGCCCACAAAGCTGGCAACAGAAGGGGAGAAAGAAAAGTAAAAATCATCATGAAATATTTATTAAAAACAGGCATTGTAATAAATATTTGAGACTCGGTTATTAACGTTAAATCATATCAAGGCCGAGCGTGCCTCGGCTGATGGAGTGCAGGGCTTGGGGAGCCGCCTGGACCCCTATTTGCCCTGTTCCTCCCCAAGTTATTTGCACGGTGCTGGGGTCGTTGCTCCTCTCCCATAGCTGCCATGGGGCTGGGAGGAGCCGCTCAGTGTTGGCCTCCGACGCTGCCACGTGGATCTGGGAATTTTCCACCCTTGCATCTGGGAAATGGAACCCGGAGCATTGGGAGCCTCCTGGTTTTCCCCCCAAACCTGCCGCTGTTTGGTCTTTTGCAGGCAGCTTCTCCATAATCCCCTTCCAGGAGGCCTTTGGAACCACCATGCAGCTGCCCTCCAACCTGAGCACTAGTGGGTGTATATATATTATATTTATATATATTTTTTTTTTCCTGCTTGGAAGCGAGCAAATAAATAAATGGTAATTTAGTCGCGGGCCCAACCCAGCCGCCCATAAGAGCCGACGTGCAGCAGATTTACAGCCCCGTGCTGAGATGCTTTTATGTGCCGCGATGCTTCCGAGGGGAAGGCATCTATCAGGAGCAGCCCGAGCGAGGGACGTGTCGAAGCAGCTCCCTTTTATCCCCTAATGCATGGGACTCTCCCGGGCGGAATGCGGGAAGTGCCGGGGGTGACCCCCATAGAGCATTATGTGCTTATTTGGGTACCGCTTTTTAGATGCTTAAGGTGAATCCTTTTATTTCCTCTCCATTTTGCTCCGTCGCTGTGGATTTACCAGTAGGGGTGGAAGCTCCGAGTCCCGTTCCCAAAGGTTTATCCGGCTCTTCCCGGCTAATCCAGGGTGGCATCGGCAGGAGGAGGGACCTCCGGCTGAGGAGGAGGGAAACCAGGAGCCCTGGGCCGCGTGTCACCGGCGCGGAACCGCGGGGATCAAGCGAGCAGCGATTCGGATGTCACCGCCTGACAGAACAAAACCCTCTGCCGAGGAGTGAAAGCCATAAATATCCTAGGGGGCCCCTTCCCGCTAACGTGCTCCTGACATCTGGAGTGGCAGCCCGCTGGAACCGAGCGGCTGTCAAGGAGCTGCCGCAATTAAGTCGTGAATGCAGCGGGGAGAAAGGGGGGAAAACGGGGGGCCTTTAAACGACTTGGCAGGTGATGGAAAAACCCCAAATACCCTTTCCCGTTAATGCTGGTGAATTTGCCTTAAAAGGGCTCGGCTCGGGAGTTAATTACGGGAGCCGTTTTGCTGCTTTTCCTGCGAGAGCGGCGTGTGTTTGCCGGGAGTTTTGCCCTTGCTGGCCACCTGAAACGGGGGACCGGAATTGCTCTGGAGCATCCTCCATCCCTATGGATTTCCATGGGATTGGGCCCTGCGCGCGAGTAGCGGGCACAGGTTGCAGCAGAGCCGAGCGCTGATGTGAATGGGCTTCCTCCAAGGGCGATTCCCTCCATCCCGGGTGTTCCCAAAGCCATAAACACACGTATGGTTTTTGGATTGACCCCAGCCATGAATTGCTGGATCCTTCCTCGGCCAAGCACTGAAACAGGGTCTTCTGCAAATGCCCCCAAGCCCCATTGAAGCTCATTTGTCCCATGACCCAAGTGGTTGAGACCCTCTACCCTTTCTGCCCCCCACGAAGGTTATAGGGCGTTGTATATCGGAATATACGAGCGGTGTATATATAGGAATATATGAAGTCATGCGAGGCAGCTTGTTTGCAGTAGTCGAAAGGCACAAGCGGCTGCTTGTGTCTTATTTAATGCTCCTCTCCAAGGAAAACCCGGCAACGTTAGTCAAGCAGGGAAACCTCTCCCTTGGTCATCTCGCTGTGTGATTTACAAGCCACGATATTTGGTTCTCCGGGGACAGATTTGCAATGACCGCACGGTGACGAGGACCGGGTGACTAAGAGACAGCGGCCGATGACGCTCGGGAGTTGGGTGGCCCATGGGGGGGTTTCTGTGGCCCTCGCCGTGGTCCCAAAAGGGGCATTTAAAGGACTCGGGGTGCATTGCTAGTCTGGCAAGCGAGCTAGCGTCGGGGTCAGAGAAGCTCCGTTTTGGGGCGGGTTTGCCAACGCTGCCGCCTTTGTTTCGCGCTGCATTTGCAACTCTAATGTATTCCCGCGTGTACGTGTGCCAAGCCCAGGCTTCCCGCTCGCACGGCTATCAGTGTCACTCCCGAAAGGCGCCGTGCCTTGCAAAGCCAGCTTTGCATCAATTAAACATTTCTCTTTTTTTTTTTTTTTGACAGCTTTTCCGAAATGAACCCGCTTTGCAAAGAGGAAAAAAAAACTTCCGTTTCCACCCAAGTTTTGCTCTTGGAGCTCTTTCACCCTACAAGACCCGAGCACGGGGCCCTGTTTTGGGCCGGGCTGCTGCAGGGTGGTCCCTGTGCAAAGCAAATCTGCAGCCAAGTGCTTTAGCCCCAGCCTGGGTCTCCTGTGTGGCTCTCATCAGGCGCCGAGTTGTTTTTCTTGGAAGCAGAAGAGCAGGTAAATCTCTTGCTTACTTAATCATTTTTATCCCCTTTGCTGCCTGACTTGAGTCCTTCAATGTGACAAAACTATTTATGATCTGAAATCAATCTCTCTTTACAATATGTTCCCTTCGATTTTTTTCCTTCTTTTTTTCTCTCCCCTCGCGTTTACCTGCAACCTGCTCTGCTCGGGGGGCAAGGGGAGAACGTAACAACCCCAACGAACTAGACTCAGCCTCAAATCCTGCACTTGTGGCCTTTGGTGAGGAGCTGAGCCACTGAAGACGCAGCCTGTGGCTCTGACGTGGGTTTTCTCGAGTTAATGTAAAGCCCTGGCAGGAGCTGAGGTTGAATAGGGAAGGTGGCACTGGAAAGGGATGCAGAGGGACCCCATCGATGCGCCCGTCCAGCTGCTTTGGGGAGTAGCTGTTTGGGTGCAGGGCCTGAAGGAGCCGAGGATTTGGAGCAAAGTGCCGACCTGCTGAGGAAATTGTAGGGAAATGCGCTTGAATCCGGGCAGGATCGGGAGCAAGGGCTCGGGATAGCGCCTTGCAGCCCGGCTAGGAGCCTTGCCAGGGCAAAGGGCCAGAAATGCAGGGAGCGGGGCCAGGGCAGGGTTATTATCATTCCTCGGAGGCCTCCCTTGCCAGCTCCCGCAGCGCGAGCGAGCGGCACCCTGAAACGGGGAGCGGCTCCTCTGCCGCAATTAGCGCTTGCTGCCGGCTGCCGGGCTTGGAGGGGAGCCAGGCGGAGCGGCGGGCGCCGGGTGCAGTGGCAGGATGTGCCCCCCGTGACGTCCCCATCAGCCCTGCAAGCTCCCTGCGCGTTCCCGGCCGGCCCTCCGTGCGCCGCTTGCGTGGGATCAGTGCTGCCTACAGCCTGGGAAAACGAGAGATTTGGCAATTCAGGGGTTAAACGTGCATGCACGTGCATGCGTTGCCAGACGTGCATGCTTGCATTGGGGTTGTGTGCGACTCGGTGCATGCACGTGCAAGCCGTGCCGTGCGCGTGCACAACGGGAGGAGCGCAGGGCACGGCCGGCGAGGGCAGGGGCGACCTGGAGTCCCTCTTTTCCTTCTCCTTTTTTTTTCCCCTCGCCAGCAAGTGACAGATCCATCTTTGCCCTTTGAAGGGGTTTGTGAATTCCCGGCGTCGGGATCGATGCGCATTGACGTGGGGGGCGTCTGCGCGGGGAGCACGGAGAGGTGCCGAGCGCGGAGCGGGCGGGAACGGGCGCCGATTCCACCCAGCTGTTTGCAGCGAAAACATTATTTTTCCCCTATTTTTTTTTTAAAAAAAACCCTAATCTGACAATTTCTGCAGCCTCTCCTACTGTCTCTTCTAATGCCTCCGCGTTTGTTTGATCTCTGACAAACTTCCCCTCTCTGATCTTTTGATGAAATAATAAATCGGGGCCCCTTGAAGACGCTTGGCAGGAGGAGAGCCTAAACGAGAACCCTTTTAAGCGTTTAGGCTTTTTAAAATGTGACAATCCCCTCCTGCAAGTGCGCTCTCTATACTGGGGCTGCCCGTGGATGCTCCGAGGCCATAAAACCCCTTCATTTTTGCAAGTCTGAATAGAGCAAAAAAGGGGAGGCGACAGCAACCGCCTCATCCAAGGTCACGGAAGGAGAGGGAGCACAATCCAGGGATTGGATTCCAGGACCCGTAGCCTTTCCTCTTCTCTTCATTATCATCCTCCTCTTATTTTTTTTTTCCCCCCCTTTCAAGCGTCGGCACCTGCTGTTTCGAGTCCAATCCGATACCATTTGCTCCGAGTGCTCCGTCAGTCAAACGGCTGCCTGGGCTAAACATCCTTAAGTGATTTTTAAAATGAGGTGGGGATAAAAAAAAAAAGGGAAAAAAAAAAAAGAAAACACACACGAGCTGGGAGGAAAATAATGAAGTCGGTGGCTCTGCATCTTAAGCAGCAGTTTTAGGTCGGGGCTGTGTGGTTTAGCCAGATTAGCTCCCCCCCTGTTGCAAAGCTTGCCAGGTTCCCTCCAGCCAGGCTGCTTTATAATTAAGTGATAATTGTTTTTGCTGGGGAGCAACACAGGCAAGATAAACAGCTTGAGGAATCAATAAGCATCAAGGTCAGAGGCTGAGTTATTTACTGAGTCGTCTGCAATTTATCTCCTAACTTTCCCCCCCCAATCCATGCGAAGGAGAAGTGTCTGCTTTTTGCAGGGGATTTGGAAGTCCTGGGGTCAGCACGGTTGCTTGAAAATGAAATAATTCACAATACAGTGGGAATTTGGTGGCTGCACGCGAGAAATCTTCAGCATTAACCGAAGAGGATTTGGGGGCGCGATGCCAAGAGGCAACGGTGTTGGATGCCCGCGTGCGCGCTCGCTCCCTTGCAACAGGCTGCCCGAATCAATGCAAAGCCCTGCCTGGATGTTTATTCCTCATTAGCTTAAATTTGCTCTTAATCGACGTCGGCCGCACTGCGGTGAAATGGGCTTAACCTGAGCTTATGTTGCCCCAAGCGCTGGTTTTTCCTGGGTGGAAAGTGCTGCCTTTGGAGAGATGGGGATGGGATTGGGGGAAGGAGATGGGGATGGATGTGGCCGGGCTGCCTCTCCGTGCATCTCCCCGTATCGATTAGATAATGTCACCGCGGGCTCCTTGTGGATAAAGTAGCTCCCAAGTGCCCCTATTGCCGCGTTATCCGTGCTGCAGCAAGGAGGCCCTTGCAGGACGTGGCCCTTTCCATCCTCTGCAAAATCCCCCTTTTTTTTTCCCCATCTTTTATCCTATTGCAAGCTCGGAGGCTGATGCCGCAACCCCATTTCCTCGCCGAGTTATCTCGGGTCCTGTTATCTAATGAATTTATCCCATCAGGACACAAGTCACCTCCTCCCCGCCGCGGCCAAGGGCTGCGGCGCCTTCCCCGCGGCGCCGGCGTCCCGGATTACAACCGGGCCGGGGATCAATCCGGGCTTTTGAAATGCATTTAAACGGCCGCGGCGATTTGGAGAGAAGAGATGCTGTGTTAATCTATAATGAAACAAGAACCAACCCTGGAGGGAAAGACAAGCGAGCCTGAATGGGGCTCTTGTTGCAAAGAGCATTTCCAGCCATGCTCTTATTCTCCTTCCCCTTTTGCTCTCCCTTGTATATATACATATATATTTATTTTCTTCCATCCTTTCTTTGCATCTATTGCAACCCTAAGAAATGGTAAGTGGAGATGGTGCTAGCAAAACGCGAGCGCGAGGATGACAACCTTATATTATATTTATAACGTCTGCCTTCAGATGAGTTTGAGCCTACTTTTTTTTGGTACGTTTCGGGAGGAAAAAAGAAAACAAGGACTTTTTAAAATTGTTCTCCCGCAGTATGATTAATTTAATATCTCGGAGCTGAAGCGTTTGCAGAGTCAAAACGTGTTGCCGTTCGCCGCGGCCGTGTGTCATAAGGCTCCCTGCTTTACAACCCAAATTAAGTTGTGGAGCCGGAGCCTGAAATTCTCAAAAAGGCCTAAAGCGGTTTTGATTAGAGCGGGTTGCAGCGCTTCCTAATGAATCCGTTTCCAAAGGAAAATAGAGGTTCGCCCAAATCGAAGCATTTTTATGGGACCGCAGCCCTCTTCTCATTTAAAATTTCATCGGAATGTTTTATTTCGATGACGTCGAATCCCTTTGGATGGTTTCGCACGTAGGCTCGGCTAGGGCAGCCGGTAGCAAGCTGGGTTTTAGGGGGAAAACAAAACCTGGGAGATATTTTGGATATTTCAGAGATTAGTTCTGTTTAAGAAAAAATATTATTTTGGAGGAGGTGGGAAATGGGGTTTTTCCCAGGTTAAGGTGGAAAACAGGATCCTGGACATGCCAAGGATGCAGGCGCAGCGCTCGCTCCTGCCGGTGCCCCTTGACTCTTTCCCAGCGCCGCGGAGCTTCCCGGGAGCCTTTCCCATTTCCCGGCGCTGGCAGGGGCGGCTCCCAGCTCGGGATTTAGGCCTCGGCCCGGCCTTTCCTCCTTTCCCGCTTTGCAATTAATCCCCCGCTGGGTAAAGGCGTTGCCGGCACTTAATCATCCCTGCACCGCTTGCAATGGCACGTGGCCCTCGGCGTCCTCCTGGTGCTTCCTCCCCATCCTCATCCCGCGCGTGCGAGGAAGGAAATGGATGAAGGTTAATTTTAGGTGTTTTTTTTTCTCTTTTTGGTCCCTCTCAATGACTCATCCATAACGATTTCTATTGGTTGTGTTTCCTCGTGTGACAGAAACAATCCGCTGCATTCCTGCAAAGCCCATTTTCCCTGCGTGATCTGCTTGGCGTGGAGGTGCCGGGGAAGCGCTTTGCGGAGCCTTTGCCTCCGAATAGCTTGCAAAGACAAAAAGGGGCCTGGGGACCCCGAGGGGCGCTCCTCGGGAGCGCGGAAAAGGGGATAAACCAGTGTAAAAATAAAATATGTTTTATTGTACTCGCTTAAAGTTATGTTTGGCATGGCGTGCTGCGGGGGAAAAGCTCCCCGTGCTGGTGGGCTGCTCTGAGCATCCCATTTTGGGGAAAAAATGCCCCTTTTTGGCAGCTTTGGCAGGAGGAGCGAGGGCCTGGGGGGCTCGGGAGCTAATTTGAGATGAGGTGAGCGGCGGCAAATGGAGTTTCAAGGGCAGGGGAGACGACTTGTCAATTGAGCCCGGGCTCCGGGATGTCGCGGGAAGCCTTAGGAGCAGCGGAATTGCCAGGGCTGGAATAGCTGCAATTCCCCCCGGGCAGAATGAGCGATTCCTTGGTTTAGGGCTTGGAAAACTCTGGTGGTTGGAAGGGTTTCGTTGCCCTTGCAAAGGGCGCATGCTGCAAAAGTGGGGGAGAAGAGGGCCGTGAGGATGCTGAAACTCCTTGAGCAGGGAAAACGAAGCAAGCGGGACTCAAAAGGACTAAGGAAAAGAACGGAGCATCCTGAGAGCTGCCCATAGGGAGCACGTTTTAGGGATGCTCATGCAAAAAGTGGCAGAGGATGCAGGAGCTTGGTCCCCTCTGCTCCCGGGAAAACCCATGGCTATCCTGATGCTCCCTTGGCTTGGAGATGCGGGATGCATCCCGGCGGCGTCTGCATCGCCCGCCTTGCCCCTTCCCCGCCGCCCTTCCGCTCCTCTCCCCGGGTTTTCATTATGATAATCGGGAAATTAGGATCATTTTCAATATTTTTAAAGCGAATTATGGACTCCTGCGCTGCTCCGGCTCCTGCCATATTGTTAAGTGCCTTAATAGCCCCGTTTCCTATTTAAATATACTTCATATGCCGCTGCTCAGATGGTCCGTGCTCAGCAGCCACTGTAAGCGTTCCTGGTTGTGCAGGGGGAGAATGAAGTGACCGGTTTGCAGAGGCCTAATAAGAGGAATGAGGTGGGGTTTTTTTGGAGCAGCAAGCAACATCCCTCATCCCTGTTTTGGATCTGTGGGATCTGCCGGCTCGCCGCCCGCGAGATGATGTTGTATCGACGCCCTCAAATGCAGCGATGGGGGAAAAAAAAAGGCGCCTTTATGTTTTAATTGCCCAAATAGGCAGGGAAGTGGCGCGGGCTGATTGGCATCTGCAATCAGAGCCCCATTGAGCGGGCGCCGGCGAGGGAGCTGATTGCGGCGCGCGCGCCTCTGACCTCCCGAGCCGCCGCCGCTTCATTAAAAGGGTAAATATTGTCCCAGAAACAACATTTGGAAGCCGCGGCGGGCGCGGGGACGAGGCGGTTATCTGCCGTACCCCGCGGCTCGGGAACGGAGCGATAATTCACGGTTCTAGCGGCCTGGCGGTGCCATTTGGGACATTGGAGCTCGAAGCAGCGTCGAGCCCTCTCTATAGACTTGATTTTCCCCATCCTTTCTCACCGGGTTTGTGACCGCTGCAGGGCAAGGACCGTTTCTTGCCCGTTTTGTGCCATGGTGGCATCTCGGGGCTCGCCGTGGTGGCGGCGATGGGGGGACAACAGGTCGGTGCCAACCCGCACGCAGCATCCGCTGCGCCCCTTTGGCATCCCGCAGCCGCCGCTAATGGATGTTCTGAATTCTCCTGGAATTATCCAACACACATCGGGGAAATATGTTTTACAGGCCGGAGCTGGCTCGGAGCGTCGTCAGCGCCGTTATTGGAGCCGAGGCGGGTGATTAACGCGGGCACCCCTGACGAAGGTGCACGCCTGAATAAAAGGCCGTGGATTAACACCCGTGCTATTAATTAAGCGGAGGATGAGGGTCGAGCGCGGTGTCTCCCGAGCCCGGCGGCAATGCTGCTTCCTTGCTCGCTCCGGAGCGTGCCGAGAGAGCCGGGAGGCATCTCGGAAGGGCACGAAGGTGTCGGGCGCCTCCTGTCACTGCATTCGCTGCCACCAGC
Organism: Eudromia elegans; assembly: GCA_003342815.1. Lineage (NCBI taxonomy): Eukaryota > Metazoa > Chordata > Aves > Tinamiformes > Tinamidae > Eudromia > Eudromia elegans. The sequence goes on along the minus strand of PTEX01000301.1, from coordinate 124,567 downwards.
TTGACGAGCGGCCCTGAGGAAAGGCCCTTTTGCACCATTCCTGCTCTTCCAGCTGTGCTCCGGGAAGCGGCGAACGTGGGAGTGCTGCAGCCGGAGGAGGGAATCGCGTGTCGGCGGGCAGGGGGGGAAATGGGAAGCTGTCCAAGCTGATTAGCGGGAAGTCTCTCAAAGAGATGGGCTGCATTCCCACGTCAGCATTCCCAGGACATTGATCTCCTCCTAAGCAGCGGGGAGGGGGAGAGATGAGAGAAAAACAGGTCCAGAGGAGGCAGAAGGATAACGGGGAGGAAGGGGAGAGAAGAGAGGTTGGGAGAGGATGTGCGTGGTCCAGCCCATACGGGAGCTGCCCGGCGCGATGGAGACTCTGCAGATGAAGGACATGGGAATCCATCCAGGTTCTGCTCTTGGTCCTCCTCGGCCACCTCTTGGATGGACCTATGAAACGGTCCAAGGGAGGATGGATGCGCGTGGCTCTGCTCTCTAATAGTTCCTGGAATACCAGGGCTGGAAAACTGGGAGAGAGAGACGTTTTTTGCATGACAAGATTCCCCCGCTCGCATCCAACACGGAGCTGTAATTTCCAGCCCCAGCTGGTAGTGAGATATTGGGCATTAAACTCCCATTATTCTGATTACCGCCTTCCTTCTTTCTCCGGTTTTATCCCTCGCTTGGATTCCAGCTTGATTTTAGCGCGTGCTCCCTCCAGATCCAGCAACGCCGGGAGCCAGGGCCGTATAGCACGGGCACGCTCAGCCCTCCCGCCTCTCAGCTGCGATAATTAAAGCATTAATCTCGTCCTCCAGCAGCCTGCAAGACAGCAGCTGCTAAAGTAACATGGAAGGGCTGCTACAAAAAGGTGCTTGGGTTCCAGAATTGCAACCAACGGCCTTTTGGATGGGCAAGCGGAGGGCCCGGAGGCTGGAAAAAGCGCCGGCCTCTCAAACTAGAGGCTGCTTTTGAGTCTCAGGTCTGCTCCTCTCGTAACAGCTTCAACCCGGGCAGGTTTGTCCCGGGCGCACGTTGGTTTTCCGCATCGTTTTGGTCCTGTTGGTAGGTGGCCGGGAGAAGGGATGCAGCTCTATTGGTCTTGCAACGTACGAGCAGCCCCAGCTAGGCTGCAAGTCACTCGTAGGCCCCAGAGCCATGAGCAACGTTATAAGATCATAAAGGCAGGAGAAGCGCCACGCTCTGGACTATCGAGCCCCCAAGCTCCGTGTGGTTTTGTCTTTTTTTCCAAATAAAACCCAATTGCGGAGACGTCAGAAACAAACGGCGCGCTTCCCCCGTCTCCCGTGTCCTCCTCCTGCGCCTCGGCTGAATAATAGATAAAGGAAGCGTTTTATTTAAAGGGAATGAGTGGAATGGGGTTTGCTTTAAAAAAAAAAAAAAAAAAGAGAGAGGAAAAAAAAACCCCCACACACAAAAAAGGCACCGTGGCGCTCGTCCCTGATTGCTGTTATAAAAGAAAACTCCCCTTTTCGTTTATTATTGAAGTAAATTAGGTTGATTGTCAGGAACTTCTGGGTAGGGTGGAAGCGGTTCCCCCGTGCACAGCGCCGAGATGGATGGGTTTAATTTACTGGTGCCTCGTACAAAGCGGAGCGGTTTTGGGGCTCGGGACGAGGCGCTCGTCCCTGTCCCTGTCATCGCTTAGCGAGGTCCCCGTGAAGCCCCAGGGACCCTGTTAGATGTAAAGTTGCGTTTCTGTTAATGAACGAGGTGCCCGTTTGCCACCGCCCGAGCACCTGGGAGCCTCCAGAGGAGCTTTTGCTACGAACCCCGTTGGTTATTTGTGGGCTTTGGTGTCTCAGACGGGGCGGGCACAAGGTGGAAGCCGCCTTGGTTGGTGTCACGGCAGTGACGCTGCTGTGTCCTGATGGTGCCCGAGATGCTCCTGGCACACAAGCCGCAGCGTTAATAATAATACCTTGCTGTGAATTGTGGTGGTTTGGCCCCGAAGGAGGGTGTTTTGGGGGCAGCCTGAGGCTCCAGGTGGCCTCAGGGCTCCAGGTGGGGACGATCTGCATCCCGGCACAGTCTGTTTTTCTTCTCCACTTTATTTTGGGGGGGTTGGGTCCTATTTTCACTGCTTGGCTTCCCCAGAGCTGATTTGCTCTCCCACTAATGGGTCTAGCGAGATGCAGCTGGAGCCTCAGCCCCTCACCTTAAGGAGCCTCCTCTTCCAGGGCAGCTCCATGTGGATGTGGCACCATCTGCTGATGTCCCATTGCCTCCAGGTGAAGCCATCTCCCAGGTACAGCAGATTTGTGGTTCAGATTGTGGCTTTATGTGTTTCTGAAGTGTCCGAATTATGTTTCAAAAGGGTGGGAAAGAAGCATTTACGTGGTGGGGGTTTTGTGGTGCAAAGCTGGCGGCGCAGGGAGTTTTAGGTTTCATCTGGCTCGAGATGCCTGGCGTTAGGTGACCCTGTTTAATCCGCACCGGGAAGCTCTTGGAAGTGATTTTGCAAACCTGGAGATGTTGGGAGCTTTGGGAGGCTTTGATGGCTTTCATTTACTCTCACCCCTTGCATTGTTAGGGGAGAAGCTTTGGAATTCCCTGAGATACAGCGTGAAATCTTTGGAGATTCCTCACCCTTGTGCACACCCATACGGGCTTGCGTTTCCCTAAAATTTCTCCTTCTCTCCTCCTTCCATCACCGCAGCCTTGATTGCCTCGTGTTCCTCACCCTTCCTCCCCCAGCAAGCGTCCTTATTTCCCTGCCCTGTTTTCCCAGGCTCCGCTGTCACCGAGTGTGTGTCCCCGGCTCGGAAAACCCCGTTTCTCCCGGAGTGGCAGCTCCCAGAACGTCCCCGCCTTTCGCCCTTGGCTCTGCCTGTTCTTCCCGGTGTTTTTGCTGGCAGCCGCTTTGCTCCCGCCAGGTTCAAACGCGTCGCTCGTCTCCCTGTCGCGGCCCTGCTCTTTTCCTGCGGCGCTTTTGTGTTGGGCCTCAGATCCCGACGCGCTCCTGCGGGCGGGAATACGGAGGGGTTTTGGCATCCTCTCGGAAACGGCCGATCCCTTTGCAGCATCTTGCACGGCCTCATCCCCAGGTGGGCTCCCTGTCACGCATGGGTAAATAGACATTTAATCAGCGGGAAGCGCGGGCCGCAGGCGGCGAGCCGCGATAAACGCTCCGCCTGGGAATTGCGCTTCCCGCTCCGGCGCGGGAAGCGGCTCTGCCCTTGCCCAGGGTGTCCACCGCCTTGGAAGACGGGGGTGACTTTAAGGGCTGTTGGCATTAAGGGGGTTAGATGCAGTGAATGCTCCATTGGGGCGCTTAGCGCTCGCTAAAATAGGGAGTGGGCAGCGGCGGGAATGGCTGGGATCCCCTGGGATCCCGTCCTTCTCCGTCGGCGCTTCCTCGGGAGAGCCGAGCAGGTGCCGAGGCCGCCTTGGCAGTGATGTATTTGCTACAATTACCATCCCTCGTCCCGGAGGAGGGAGGGAGAGGTGGGGGGAAAGGAAAAAAATAGATGAATAATATGTTTTGAAGGTGTCGTGGAGCGAAAGCACCAGAGGAGCTTGAGTCTGAACTTATGAATAACTTATAGGCGTCCTTCCCTGGTGCAGGCGCTCCGTTTGGGCTCTCCTTGCTTGGAGGAGGAGCGATTAAAGGAGCAGAGCCCGGTGGCCGGTTGTGCACGGGCTCTGCCTTGGGAGCGCGTCCCACCTGGAGAAGGATGCCCACGTAGGGCAGGAAAATCCTCATGTCAATGGAAATTCCCATCCTGACTTGAGGACTTATCCCTTCTCTAGCTTCCCTATCCATAAAACAAGTAGTTTCCTCTCGACACCCTTCTCTGGTTTGGCTTGAAGCCTTCAAGGGAGGATCCGCGTTACGTTCTTGTTGGGCGTCCGCACCGGATTGAGCGTAATGGAAGCGAGATCGTAGCAAAAGCTGGCGAGCGGCGGGGTAGTGCATCCAGTAATTATAGGTATGGGTAGGTAGGGCCGACGAATCCAGCGAAATACGGCATTTCCCGATGGAAAAACGTCAGCGGAATAAGCCCACGCCTGGGAGTGTGTCAACTTCAGCAAAAGAAAAAGGCTGTTAAATGTTACGCGGTGCCGTTGAGCAAGGTCACAACGCTCCTTTAGAAGCGAGCGGAGGTTTCCTTCCAAAGCAGCGTGCCGTTTTTCCTGCCCTTTTTTATTTTTTTTTAAATAGATGTCGTGTTGTCTTTGCATGTCTCATCTGGCAGAAAATGGCCTAAAACCTTGCGGAAGTCTCTGCCGCAGGGAAATCCCGCCTGGCTTCTCCCGCAACCCGACGCACGGGGGAAGCAGCGGTGGCCCCTGTCCCCCTCCCCGGCCCTGTCGTCCCTGTGCGTTCTTTCCAATCAATACCTTCCCGTCGCGTGGCCGTATCGCGGGGCTGCGGAGCGCTGCTATCGGCGCGCTCGCATCGGCGCGCCGCGTAGGGCTGCGCGAGCGGAACGGGTACCAGGCGCTTATTTGCCGCCCGTCCTCTCGTCGCCCCCCCGCTCCTTCCCGACGGGGAATGTTGATGTTCCGCAGAGCTCCTCCGGAGCCGCTCCGGTGCGCTGGGAAAATAGGACAAGGAGAGCGCGGATTAATAACACACGGAGCGAGCCCTTTGGAAGCGCCTATGGCCTCGCTCTGAATTGCACTTAGGCGGATGCATGGGGAGGTTTTGGGTTCAAAGCGAGCCGAGCGAAGCCCGTTGGGTGCTGGCGTAAGCGGGCTGGGTGGCTCCAGTCCAATTCGGGAGTGGTGGGAAGATGGGCGGAGAAACGGAGAGCTGGGGAGGATGAGGAGCTGCCGCCTCTTACTGAGAGCGTTTTCCATCAGCTGGAGATAAGGGAGGCACTTGGGGACCCTTGAGATACTCGCATGGGTTGGAGGAGCAAGTCAGCGTGGGCTGGTGGGTCCATATAAGCCCATAACGTTCTAGACACAGGGCTGCTGGAGGAGCTCCTTGCCCAAGGCGGTCCTCCCTGGTGCAGGGGACGTTGTGGGCAGGCCCTCGGGTGGCATGTCCTTGTGCCAGGCAGCCGGGGCTCTCAAGGCTATGGCATTCCCAGCTGCTGATCCCTGCCCTGCTGCAGCTCCTCACGTTCGTGGGGTTATCCTCAGCCCCATCAATGCGGCCCCCTTGGAGCCTGTTGTTTCCCACCGTTCTCAGGCACGTTTGGTGGCCCGTGTCTCATTCGGAGGGTCTCTCTGGGGTGGCAGCGACAGAGGGAACAGAGAGAAACGCAGCTGGATTTTTCCAAGACTTCGCAGCCAAATCCCCTTCTGAATTGCAAAGTGAACAGCTCAGATTTTTGGAAGCCTCTGATGAAGAGCAAATATAAAATGCCAAGATATCTTTTTTTTCTATTTTGCCTTTTTTTTTTTTTTTTTTTTTTTTTTTTTTTTTTTTTTTTTAAGGAGCCGTGAGTCACCTCAAGCAGCAAAGCGAGGCACCCTGGCCGCTAATGATGAATATTTAACCAGATATTATTATTTATCGCGCTTGCATCAGCTCGCGGGGGGCTCCTGGGGTTGGTGCCTCTAATATTTGGCGTGCTAGAGAAATGCTGGCGGGGGGGACACAAACTCAGGTCCTGGCTGCGACGAGCTTCAGGAGCAGCGTGGCAGGCGTTGCACACGCTTGGTCCCTTGCCATGCACCCCCATGCCCAGTTGTGCCCTGGATTACTTGCTGTGCACTTGCTGGCGTGCCGCACTCTTGCTCACCTGTTTGCATGCGCTTGCTCGCTTGCTGCATGCTTACTGGCCTGTTTGCACGTGCTTGCTCACCTGTTTTCACACTGACTGGCTTGCTGCATACTTGCTCACCTGTTTGCATGTGCTTGTTCGCCTTTTTGCACGCTTGGTTGCTTGCCGTGTGCTTGTGTGTGCTTGCTCTCCGGCTTGCACGTGCTTGCTCTCTTGCTTGCGCGCTTCTTCTCTTGCCACGCTCTTGCTCGCCTGCTTGCACGCTTGTTCTCTTGCTCACCTGCCTGCTTGCATGCTCTTGCATGCTTGCTCGCCTGCTTGCACGCTCTTGCATGCTTGCTGTCTTGCCTGCTTGCAGTCTTGCCTGCTTGCACGCTCTTGCACACTTGTCCTCTTGCTGGCTTTGCTTGCATGCTCTTGCATGCTTGCTCACCTGCTTGCACGCTCTTGCATGCTTGTTTTCTTGCTCTCACGCTTGCTGCCCGTTTGCTCGCCTGCTTGCACACTCTTGCACGCTTGTTCTCTTGCTTGCTGGCTTTGCTCGCTTGCTGCACGCTTGCTCGCCTGCTTGCATGCTCTTGCAAGCTTATTTTCTTGGTCTCACACTTGCTTGCTGCACGCTTGCCTGCTTGCACACTCTTGCACGCTTGTTCTCATGCTTGCTGGCTTTGCTTGCTTGCTGCACATTTGCTCGCCTGCTTGCATGCTCTTGCACGCTTGTTCTCTTGCTCGCTGGCTTTGCTCGCCTGCTTGCACGCTCTTGCACGCTTGTTTTCTTGCTCTCACAGTTGCTCGCTTGCTGCACACTTACTCGCCTGCTTGCACGCTCTTGCACGCTTGCTGCACGTTTGCTCGCCTGCTTGCACGCTCTTGCACGCTTGTTCTCTTGCTCGCTGGCTTTGCTCGCTTGCCGCACACTTGCTCGCCTGCTTGCACGCTCTTGCACGCTCGTTCTCTTGCACGCTCTTGCACGCTTGTTCTCTCGCCCTCCCGCTCGCCCTCCGGCTCGCGTGCCCCGCGGCCGTTCGGGGCCCACCGTGGGCG